>WIPJ01003497.1:218515-232830 GCA_018155075.1 Cassiopea andromeda | reverse complement strand
GTAAGAGCACAATTACTTCTGTTTAAGAAAAAAGGTTAAGTGAATATTCAAGTGCATGTGATATGCTTGTTTCAAATGTACCAAAAACATTCTTAAGATGTTGAAATTGAAACAAAAAAAGCAAATGTGAAACACAAAGTGGCTTCCAAAAATTTTCTTAAATGATCGTTGCTATATGTAAAAAAGGTTGGCCCCCACCACTTTTACAATAGAAAATCTGGCCCCCGTCGCAAAAATTTGGACACCCCTGGTCTAAATGATGAGATTGAGATGAAAATGAGATGAAGATGAGCGAAAGGGAACAAATCGAAAGTTGTTTATGATGAAAGCAGAATATTTCGGCATGAGTGGCAGAAAAATTTGCATGGGTAAAAAAGTTATCGATGGATCAGAGAATTGAGTGTTAAATCACCAGGACGGAAACCTGACTGATTCGGATTTAGTAAGCTATTAGATTCAAGATGCTGGTAAAACGTGCCGAATATAAGCTTTTCAAAGATTTTACCAAATATCGTAAGAAGGGAAATTGGTCCATAAATTTCTTTTAAGTTCTTTTCATCCTCTTTGTGAACCGGAACTACATTTGCTTTTTTCCACTGTTCAGGAAAAACTCCTTGCCTAAGACAGTTCTCAGAAGTCAATTTAAGAGGAAAAACCAGCACTGTATCACATAATTTAATCATTCGAACCGATATATTGTCCCAGCCATGAGCCTTAATTTGATTTAGTGATCGGATTATACTCAAGATCTTCTCACTAGAGACCACGAAATCAGTTAATGGAGGGGCTATAGGGAGAGTATGGTGTAAAATTAGACTACCAGAATCAATAGTACTGCACTGCTTTGCAAAGTGGTCATTGAAAATCTCGGCTTTAGCTGTAAAATCTAATATGAACTTGTCATTTCCTAAAGGAGGTGGAATATTTGGTACTCTGGCCTTATTCAAAACACTTTTTAGTAGCGACCAATAGGTTTTGAGCCCAGTTGCAGGATGTCCAAGCGTTTTACTAACTTTTTCCAAGTACCTGGCTTTGGCATCTTCAATAAGTTTGGAGCTCTGCGATATCATGCTATTCATGGCTACTAATTTATCCTTTGGTCGACTATTTCTAATAAATGTTTTATACGCTCTATTTTTTTCAGAATGAAATTTTTGATGGATTGAGTTATCCAAGGTGCCTGCCGAGGTGTAACTGTGATTGTTTTGTAGGGTATGACGCTAGAAAATATATTTAGTAAAGTTTCAGTCAATATTTGAATTTGCTGATCTGGAAAGTTCAGATGGCCTTCATATTCACACCAATTAAAGTCTGAATACTTTTTTGAATAGCATGGGCATCAGCCCGGTCGTAACACCGGATTCTGTGACGATATGGAGGTGGTATAGGATTTGTTATACAGAGCTCACCATACAAAATTTGACAGTGACATTGTTCTTGGAGTGATAGGTGAACACCATACTGTAAAAACAAATTGGGCTGATCAGTGAAGATGGCATCAATGCAAGATTTGGAATTACCCATGATATGAGTTGGCTCAGACATTGGCTGATGTAGGCCAAGGTCGGTTGAGAATGGTTCGAACACTTTTCTTTCTTCATTATCAGTATCTCCCTGCCACCACTTTGAAGATCTACAGCTAAAATCACCTGTTATAATTACAGTATATGGGTCTTCAGCTGACACCCTGGATAACATATTTTCAAAGCATGTCATGGAAGTACCAAATTCAGAAGAAGTTTGACTGGGACTACAGTATTGGACAATAAGAAAGTACTTTCTTTTATCAAGTTGAATCTCAAATGCTATGCATTCATGAAGAGTCACCTAGGTCTATACGGTTCCTAGCTGGAAAAGTATCTTTGATATAGATGCCAATGCCACTTCGTTTTAGATCTTGAGGGTGGTTACCTTTTAGGAAGCTATACCCATTTAGAACTAATTTGCTTTCATCAGCAGTGCTGTCAACATGAGTCTCAACAATGCCTATCAGGTCATTGTTATATACAAAGTTATATGCATCAATCAAAGAGACACGGAAATAGTCATGAGCACTAAGGCTGTTAAGGTTCCATGCGTAAAATTGAAACATACCCTGATCAGGGCCGGGATTTTTTTCGCTATCAGCACTTAATAAGATATGCTTGAAGATAAACCATTGTAATTAGAGAATGTAACATATTAAATATGTTAGAAAGACGCACCTAGACCATTTCCTATGAGGAACATAAGGAGTATAAGCGAACATTTTCTTGATGGATTTAAATGTGCTAAAGATGATAAGATACACATTTCTACAAAGTATGCAAAAAACGAGGATTTAGATTGAATTTTTGCTTGTAGGTCGTATGCACAATAATAGAGGGAGGTGAAATTAAAGTCGATATACAGCTGAAGACCCAACAGGGCATGTATAATTTGATGGGTAGTAATATTGCTGGGAATCCAGAGTGGATATATAAACTTCTATTTATATAAACAGAGGAACAGAAAAGCCCTATCTCTGGCCGCTATTGGCAAACATCAACTAACGTTGCAATGTGGAGATCTTCTCAATGGAGCAAGGTGAAATAGCCTAATGTTTCAATGCGATTTGATGTACCATTTCAAACTATTGAAAGTTCCTCTCATTAGTAAAAGAAACACACACAATAACACAAACACAAAAATAAATAAAAAGCATAAAAAGGCATGGAAACGGGTACGATCTCATTATGGGAACGATGCTGATGGGAGTGATGTAAATAGTCACACTGGGTGTAAGGATTAATTAAGGCAATATTCCATATGTGCACACGTTTACGTTTTTCAACTTTGCACTGTAAAGTGTGAATGGGTAATAATAGAAGCACGAGAGACTTACTATTTGTGCCTATGGATAAAATTAGCAAGACCATGGTAGATAAGTGGTTTACAATAAATAAACAAGAAACTATTGGCCCATTCTCACGTGCCAGTGTGGAAAATTTGAGATAAAATGGCTAAAATGCTAATGGAAGTATCCGAGAATGAACTCAAAATTTGCTTCTCATTTCTATTGAATACAAAATAATCCTGCACCCAGCTAAACCTACTTCTAGCTGAATGCTTTAAAGTTGCGTGACATTTTTGCCTTAGCTAGAGAGTTGTTTTTACAATCCTGGTTGAGATTTTGTGAGAATGGTCCTATAAGGAACATTGCATGCTGGCCTGGTAACAGGGGCGTAGCCATGAAAAAGTTGTTGGGGGGAGGGTGCAAAACGTGTAGGTTTGCCGACAAAAGGGCATGCCCCAGGGTCTGGTCGTTGTAAGGGCGTGGCTTGGCTCTTAATTTACAGTCGTGCCCCTTTTTGGCAAATCTCTCACAAAACTCCACACTTGAAACCACAAACGAATATAAACCGAACGACTATAACAAAAAAACTGCTAAAGTGAACAGAAGAACTACTAAATGTCAATAAAGTTATTCCGTCGCAATACGTCTTGACTTCAGTGTTGCCCAAACTGAAGAAAGCTCCTGCGTTCTAATTTTATCTGTAATATCTTTCCTGCAGGCCATTAAGATTAAGTTCTGCAGTCTTTCGTCCAGCATTTTGGATCGATTTATTGTTTTTACCAGTTTCAATCTGCTAAAACTTCTTTCGTTCTTTGCAACCGTAACAGGTGCTGTAAGCGCAAGGCGGTATGCATAGGCCGTTAATGGAAATGTTGCTTTATTTTCGTCGGCAAATTGTCCAATATCCGACATTAATGTAAATCCTTTATTTTGGCCTCTACAAAAGATCGAAAGACAGCCACTTCACTCATTAGAGTCTCAGGATCTGTTAGCATTTCCTCTGGAAAAAAACTTGCCAGTGCTACACAATTCTCAAGTTTAGGTTTATCCTTATTAAGCCCTAGGCATTCTATTATTGGCTGCACTGTTTCACAACAGTTCAGATAAACCTCTGACAAGAAGGAAATCTGGGTATCCAAGACTGTCTTGAATTCCCTTCGATAAAATGTATGCATATCAAATGCTGCTAACGATCCTGGGTTATCATCAATTCTCAGCGGAGGTTGCTTGCGACGGTGATGGCGTTGAAAATCACTTATAGGGTCTAGGCCTTTGCTATTGGCGAATGAAATAGCTGCATCTATTACAGCATTGACATCTTCTGGTTTGCTGTTGATACTTTTCAATGTCTCCAATGTTGCATCCATTATGGTCATTGCATCGTTTATATGTAATTCTTCTGACTGTAGCACTTCTGTTAATCTCTGTGTTTTGTTCATTACATTTTTTCCAAACATAAGTGCAATAATGAAGTCACAACGATTATTCTTGGTAAGTAGTCCAGCTGCCATAGATAGAAGATAAATATAAATATATAGATTATATATCCAGTCTGGATTCCCAGCAATATTACTACCCCTCAAATTATACATGCCCTGTTGGGTCTTCAGCTGTATATCGACTTTAATTTCACCTCCCTCTATTATTGTGCATACGACCTACAAGCAAAAATTCAATCTAAATCCTCGTTTTTTGCACACTTTGTAGAAATTTGTGTCTTATCATCTTTAGCACATTTAAATCCATCAAGAAAATTTACAAAATAATCCTGCACCCAGCTAAACCTACTTCTAGCTGAATGCTTTAAAGTTGCGTGACATTTTTGCCTTAGCTAGAGAGCTGTTATTACAATCCTGGTTGAGATTTTGTGAGAATGGTCCTATAAGGAACATTGCATGCTGGCCTGGTAACAGGGGCGTAGCCATGAAAAATTTGTTGGGGGGGGGGGTGCAAAACGTGTAGGTTTGCCGACAAAAGGGCATGCCCCAGGATCTGGTGGCTGTAAGGGCGTGGCTTTTAGTCACTTATTCTTTACTCATATTATAGCCTGTTTACCATAGCTCCCTTGTTTTGATAGTTTAATTTCCATATTTAGGCATTATATGTTTTGGCTGGTGGTGGTTTTTCCCTAATAGGTTTATTTTCCTTTATGGCTTCCCCGTGAATTTACTTTCTTGATTTCCCACTTGTTTTTCCCACTTGCTTTTCCCCATTTATAAAACCTCCCGCTAGCACTGTTTTACTAACTGAGGATGGGACATGATGTCTCGAAACGTATTATATCGTTTATGTCACTAAACCGTATATGTCTACTGGCTACGGCCTAATTTTAGTAATTATTGAACGTCAAAATGTCGAAATAAATAATGAGGAAAAGGTGTTTTTCGTCGTGGCTCTTCTCATGAAATTTTTCACTAGCAAAATAAATATTTGCTATTTTAAATTAGAGAACAATTTCCAAATAGTATTTGCGTGGACCATTAGTTGACAAGTCTTGCAGAAATGAAACTCACAGGAGAACAAATGAAACTGAAAAATTGTTTATTAGCCGTTGATCTAGAGCCATAGATATAGTAGGGCTAGAAGGCGCTCGCTATTGTTCTGTCTCGCGAATACATACGTCAGGTACGTAGAGACAAGATGGTGGAGATATGGGGGAGAAAGGAGCTAGACACCGAAATCTGCCCAAAGGTAGCTAACTGCATTGTGCTATCGCATTTTACACAGCTGAACATACTTTGGGATGAGATGTAGGAATTATATTTCATTGACCGGGTTCTACGCCAAGTTTCGTTCATCGGTACTTAAGGCCAAGAATTCGCCAACTCTTCTAGCATCAGGAAGAACTACAGAAAAGGCAAAAAAATAATGGAATTCATGTCTTGTGATTCTTTTTTGTTCAATGTCCAAAACGTTACTGTAGAATGGGAAATTAACCGATCATAGTGACGGGTAATTTAGATTCTATGAGCTGTGAACTGCAAGGAGCAGTAGACTACATGAGAACGCGCGCACGCGCAGGAAGATCACTATTTAAAGAGCACGGAGTGAGGACAGGAGGTAAGGGCAAGAGCTGTGTAATGAAACTTTCTCAATTAATAATGATGGCAGTAAAGCCCTTGTATGTAAATATTACTTCATAGAATAGGGGCGGGAGTGGGTGTGGCATGTAGTCTACTGCTCCTTGCAGTTCACAGCTCATAGAATCTAAATTACCCGTCACTACGATCGGTTAATTTCCGATTCTATTTCGCTGCTCCTGCGTCGGAGCAGAGCAGCCTACATGAGATTTTAAAGCCCTGTCCGAGTGAGGTGCATGTGTACATGATACAAATTAGAGATTGTGACTACAAGTCCAAAAGCGACAGAATCTACTCTGGCAAGTTCATCCTCACTTTACTTGGGTTGTTTTCCCCCTGTTCATATACATCACTTAAGTATCCCAGAAATCTTAAGATACTAAGTCTAGACGTTCAGTCTCAGAAGGAAGATGTAATACAACTACAATTGTGCATTTAAACAGCTTGTGATAAAATAACTTCAACAAATTTGTCCTCCCCACCAGTGTTTTTTGCGTTTATTATGTCCTTGTCGTAGAACTTCTTGAATATTGAATCAGAGCTCCAACATCCTCTCTTCATAATCTCTTCTCGTGAAATACCAATTTGCCTAGCTTTGCTCGCTGCAGCAGCTCGACAACTATGCGCTCTAAAAGTCTGGGTATCAATTCCTGCTGATTTGAGGCCATCTTGAATCCAACGCGAAATAGTATCATTTGTCGCTGGCCTGTGTGGATGTCCATATGTTATGAACAATTGCTTGATCTCTGCTGGTACTAACAAATTCCTTTTGCCTAGGTATTCCGTCATGCAATGTACAACACAAATTTTTGCATTAAGACAGAAACGCTTATACACTATTGGCTCGATTGTCCTACCTGGCTTTGTATGATTTTGGAGTGTGTGCGGCAGTAGTACCATTTCGGCGTCTGTGATTTTGATGTTGTCAATGTGGATGTGAAGGAGTGACTGTTTACGTCTTGCCCCCAATATCATTAGCAGTAATACTAGTTTGTGTGTAAGTTCCTTCAATGACAGCAAACTGTTTTCTGGAAGCTTGTTGTAATGCTCCAACACCTGATTTATATCCCATATTTTAACATAACGCGGGAGAGGCGGATATCTGTTGTGAATTCCTTTTATGAACCTGGTAATCATAGGATGGTCTGAGAGCGACGAATATCCAGGTATATTAACAACTGCAGCAAGAGCACTACGTGCAGCACAGATCCCACTATATTTGCAACCTCCTTCATACATCAACAGCAAAAACTCTATTACGGAATTGACAGAGGGATGCAAGGCATTTTCATTTCTTCCAGTGCAGAAACTTTCCCATCGTCTAAGATCTGAATTGTATTATCCCTTGTGGTTTCTCTCCACGATTCCAAGATAATTTGGCTAACCTCTGTTGAAAACTGGCAGTTAGCGATGCATCTCCCGATAGGAGTACTGCCAAGAGCTTTGTTTTTGGGACCAGAGGGTGTTTGGCTTCCGGATTGAACGGCAATGTGATTAGAGTTTTTGTTTGTGGGAGAATTATGGGTTCTTTGACCAACAGAGTTATCATTGTTGGGTACCAGTATTGGGTTGTCCAGTAGGGAATGATCATGATCTCCGTGGCCTGATCCTGCACAATGTTTGTTAATGCTGCTCCTATCATGCTAAAAGGAGGATAGGCATAAAAATTAATATTGGACCAGGATATACTGAAGGCATCTACAGATACAGAGCCTGGATCTGGTAACCATGAAATATATTTGTCCAGCTGATGGTTTAGACGTGATGCAAATATATCTATCATAGGAAAAATTTTAATTTTTCAATTATCTGAAGGAAAACTGCTGGATTGAGCATCCACTCTGTTTGATCATTAAACTCACGTGACATACGGTCTGCTATCAAATTTTTTCTACCAGGATGTAAGTAGCAGAGACCCACATACCTCTAGAATTACAAAATTTCCAGAGTTCTTTTGCAATTGAATCACATTCAAGTGATTTCATTCCCCCCATGTTATTAATATACGCTATTGCAGTACTGTTGTCACTTCTAATTTTGATATGCTTGAAGCTTCTGTACTTACAATATGCTTTAATTGCCAGATAAGCAGACTTGAGCTCTAAGACATTTATGTGACCTTGTTCAGCAAGGCTCCACCTACCCCCGGTGGGGGAACATCCATCCGTGGCCCCCCAACCTCCCAGACTGGCATCAGTTGTGATTATATAGTCGACAGGAGGCTTTATTATTTTACTAGAAGAGTAAATTAGGGCTTCATTCCACCAGTTAATCTCTTCAATTCCTCCCAGTGGAAGAGGAGCAAGTTTGGCCTCAAAATCTCCTGTTGACAATTTAAGTTGCTTAATTTTAAATCTTTCTAAATGTCTATAATACAGGCGCCCCATGGGCACAGCTGGAAATGATGATATTAAAGATCCTATAATTGAGGCTAGATACCTTCTTGTTTTGGTCTTTTTAGCCCTAAATTTCAGTAATTTTTGGACAATCTTGTCCCTTTTTTCCCCAGAAAGGCTCAGTGTCATTGATCTTGAATCAATGACAAATCCTAAGAATTCAATTGTTTGTGTAGGAACTAAGACAGACTTTTTTGCATGAATGGTAAAGCCTAAACTACGTAAGAGTGTTACAGTTTCTACCACATTATGATAGCATTCCTCATAAGTGCGCCCTTGCAAATACCTGTCATCTACAAAAACAACAGAGGAAAACCCTTTCCCTCTTAAGTAGCTGAAAGGTGGCTTTAATATTTTGGTAAATATTCTCATTGCTTCAGCATAACCATTGGGCATGGCTTTGAACTTAAAAAGTTTGTGCTGCCAATAGAATTTCAGATATTTTTGATAATTCTTGTGTATTGGAATAGTGTAGAAAGCATCTTTCAAGTCTACACTAGCCATCCAAGCACCTGAATGTATAATGTTTATAACATGATCAAGAGATTCCATTTTAAAATGGTTATAGTATACATGGCTGTTGAGTTTCCTTAAAGTCAGAATCATTCGAAAAGATCCGTCTTTCTTGACTCTGGTGAAAATGGGGGATATAAATTCTCCCAATTCATGCTGGCACTCAGAAATGACCTGTTTTTGCAATAGGGCCTGTACTTCACAATCAATAGCTAATATTTCTGGTTTGTTAAAGTTGGCCGGATGCGCTTTTATTGGGGTGGGTTGTTCAAAACAGTCTATCTTAAGACCATTGTGGACAATGTCTAAAATGTTTATGTCCTTGGTGATACCAGCCCACTGGCTGTAATGCAGTGTCACTCTTCCAGCCTGGAAGGATAGCATGTCATTTGTAAGCCTTTCTAATAATTGTGCATTACTTACAGATTGCTTGCTTATTGGTATTGTTGCTGCTTGCCCTGCCTTCGGTATGTACTCCTCTTCCCAGGGGCAGAGCTCCTCTGGGAGGAAAAGCGGTTTTTTGATCCATGCTTTATTTGGGCTTTGCCATGGTATTGTCTAGAAATCAACTGCTTTGAACCAACATAGTTGGCCTTTAAAAGGGCAGTGTTAGTAGCCTTCATATTTTGAATTCTTTTGGATAAGTCATCACCATACAATAACTCCGATGCTGGCGGGATATTGTTTGCAAGCCCTTTAAGGTTTGAGGGCAGGTTGTGCTTAATGCTGTCCCTCCTCAGCTGATGGAGCTCTTGCGATGCATGCCCTAGAAGGGCGATGGCATCTGTAGTTAAATTCACCAAGGAGTTTAAAGGCATTTCACCTGTTTCTTTTGCCTTCCACATTAATAAATGATGCCCTATGTTGGCAAGTATACCACCGGCCTTACTTATAAGGTTCAGGTTCTTCTGCAATGAGATATCTTGCAGCTTTTTTGCATGAGGCAGAGTGCCCCAAATCTCTGCATTGCATTTGGCAACTGACAAGTTGCTGCAATTTAGTGGAATGGGATATTTCTTTAATTTTTCTTTTATCGTCTCATCATGGAGTTTATCTGCAAACAGGCTGTTAGCAATTTTGGCCAGTTTGGTGTTGATTTCTGATCCCTTATCCTCTGTAAGGGCCCACTCTGCTTCAATGCTGTCCAGAATTGCCTCACTGGCAGCTTCAGACCCAACTGCTTCATTTTTTGGTTCCTCTTCAAGTAAACCAGCAATGTCTCGTTCAAGGCTGTTTTCCTCTGGGATGCTAACAGCATCCTCATCATTTAAAGAGGCTGAGTCTGAAAAATCACGCGCTATTGTCGAAAGACTGGCGTGCTGATCCCCCTCACTGTCAATATGGCTGAGCCTGACAGATTTAAAAGGAGGGGTATCAGTTACAGCAGAGCCTGACCTACGTTTTCGTTCGCCTGAGGCCTGAAAAACTGTGGTCAGCATGTCAGTGAGCCTGCTAAATGATTGCTCGAACTTGTCGGATATGGATTGAATTTGTTCCATTTGACCTTGTCTAAGCATGGCGACCATGCGGTCCGTTTGATTTTGCTCAAGACAATCTTCTGGAGCCTCTAAACGGGAAATAGTAGTGTTAACAGGGCCGTAGCTACAGTGGGGTGTGGGGGGTGTAACAACCCCCAGGCGTCGAGCTTGTCGGCAAAGTTACTAAGAATTAAGGTGTTGTCGGCAATTTTCAGAAAATCAATATTGTCGCAAAAAGACGATAGCTAAAATTGATTTCTCAATAACATTCCCTGATTTAAGCTTTACAGGAAATGTGCTCTCTCATCAGGAAATGTAGCCTCAGAGCTTTCATCACTTCACTTTACTTTTTATTTCTGATGGGTTTTTAAAGCATAATTCACAATATCCATAACGATCGGAAATAGCTAAATATAAGCGAGCACACGTTCCTTTTGACCACATGACATGGTTTCAGTGTACCACGATGAGCGCTAGAGCTGGGAGTGGCTGTAAGAAAAAAAAACGAATCAAGAAAAAGCCACACCCAAAACCACGCCCTTCTGTCGGCAAAATTAGTAGCAACACCCCCACACCCTTCCATCTCTAGCCACGGCCCTGAGTGTTAATTCCAACTTGTGGAACTGCGGCCTGATTCGAATTGGCCATAGTGTAAATGCACAACTACCTGCTAAGATGGAAATGGATAAAGAAAGTATACTTATCTGGAATTCGTGCGTCTTGCCTAGCTTTCTTCCCAACGTGTGTTCGCAAGTGATCTTCCTGCGCGTGCGCGCGTTCTCATGTAGGCTGCTCTGCTCCGACGCAGGAGCAGCGAAATAGAATGATCGTCGCTCTCGCTTTCCGCATTGTGGACAGACCCATGGCATTTGCCAGCGCTAATGTGGTTTCTGACCTCCTCCATGTCCGCCATTATGAACTTGACCGAACATGGTGCGATTACACCATAGAAATAAGAGGACTAGAATGAGCGGTCTATTGTTCCGCTTTTGTTTTGTGCATAATACACATGCAGAGCAAAGATGGTACCAACACGTTGGCAAAAGATGTGTGCAAACAAAGGACTCGCAGTGCCAAGAGTTTACACCGCTCCTCCTTTTTTGCTGCTGGATTGCAGTAAAGCAACAGAATATCGAGAACAAGTCATATTTAAGTAAGTAGTGTCATAAGTATTTGAAATTAATTTATTTTCAACCATTTTTAGTTGATTTATTTACAGGTATCGACTTCAGAGCGTAGCAATGTAGGTCGAAGATTATCGTATCATCTGACTTGGCATTAGTTTTGACTTACTTTTCAGGCAAAACCTCTGCCAATATTTAAACTTTATGGTATTTTGCTTATTCCTTCTGTTTTGGTATTTGTATCGTGAAAAGACGTTTTGGAACGTAGACGAAGGGTTAATTGTCAGAAACTCTAGCGTTCTTTGTTTTGACGTGCTCTACAAGCAAAGCCTCTACCAATATTTAAACTTTATGGTATTTTGCTTATTCCTTCTGCTTTGGTATTTGCATCGTGTAAAAGAAGTGTTGGAACGTAGACGAAGGGTTAATTGTCAGAAACTCTAGCGTTCTTTGTTCCATAACCTAGGCTATCAATTCTAGTGCTTGGTGACCTGGTAGACTCAAAATAAACTTACTTTGGACCTTTGATGGTAGGGATACCAGCAGTGTCTTTCAAGAATGTAGGGGTTTTAATTGCACCCATCAAGTACTCTTCAATATCATTGAATTTTCCAAGTCAAAAGGCCTCTTTGTGTGTTTCCCAAAATTGCTCCTTGACTCTATTATGTCAAATAAATCTGCCATCAAGTGGATGAACTCACTTACTGCCTTGTTGCTTTTAGACCCTGCTACCTGAATATTTTAAAATAATATTATTGCCAGTGGAACAGAATGGCTCATAGTTTATCAAGTCTATCAGCTGAAGCAATCCTTGCAAGGTGGCAGATTTCATTTCACTTTCAGGGAAACTAGCGGGGTGTTTCTGGTTTCTTGATGTTATGCCCAAGTGTTTCAATCATGCTAATACTCTTTTGAGGCCTCATGAAAATAACTGTAGACATCTGGTCATTTCTCAGCAAGCAGGTTAATAGTTTTATACATCAACTAGTTTTAAATGTCTTGATTTGAATTAGTTGTTAAGATGTATGCAATGGAGACATGGCATTTAGAACCTCAATACCATGACAGGACAAATGTTAGTGACAACCTTGTCATGCACTTTACCCTTAAAAGTGCCACAGCCAGCATTACCAACAATTTTGGACTGCCCTTGTCCCATCTGAGTTGTTTTTGAGTTGACATTTCATCAAGAAACTAAGCTAACCTTTTCAAGGATCCTGATTCACATACAACATTTACTGACTATAATCTTATCATTAGTGGATGCAGCAAATTTAAAGACTTTTTAGCAATTTCTGAACCTTTGGGCTGTAAAAGTGGAATGAAATGGCAAATGCTTTGCTTTCTTGAAATCACTTGAAGCAAGATAATTTGTTGCAATTTTCTGTCTCATTCTGAAATAGTTCATTAGCCATGTGATCAAAGTTTTTATGATTGATTTTTCATTTTATTTAGATAAAAGTATCAGTTTTTAAGCATCAAAATGAGTTTCTTACTGGCTTCTCCTTTTTGAAGTTTCTGTTTCTTATAGCTGACTTTAATTAATTATTCTAGGTGAAATATTGGAGGCATATTTGTGATCTATTTGTACATGTTTTGGGTGCAAAGCAGCATTTTTTGGATGGATTGAATTAGACCTTGTGATTGGAATTGTTTCTTTGGAATTTTTTGAGAAGTTGTGGCAAACTAAATACGGACTGGACAGAATTTTCTTCAGTGGTTTTTACCAATAGATTCAGAATGTGGCCATGAATAAGGACAGTTATATATTCATTAGAAATCAAGCAGCTCTCACAAACTCATTGTGATGCAGATGGATGCAATTTTTTGAGATGCATTGCAATAAGCCACCCGGTTTACAATTTCTATTTGTGGACTCGAAACCTGTTATATAAATATTGACTCAAAAGTTTATTTTAATTTCATTACTATGTTTTAAGCAGAAGAGTGTTCATTTATTTTGGAATTCTTGTAAGCCTGTTATACAAACATTTACTCAAATGTTCATTTTAATTTCATTACTGCCTTCTAAGCGGGTGTTTCATGGAGAGGGCTCAGTCCCCCCCCCACTATGGACCATCTTCTACAACCCAATGTTACTTTTCTCCTTCTTTGTAATATAGCATAGCATAAAAATTGTTCCCAGACCACTGCTTTTAAGCGTTAAGTGTTCTTTTATCTTGAAATTCTTGTTATTAGTGAAAACCTTTGTCTGAAAAGCATAAATTGTTGGCTGTGTTTACATTTGCAAGGATAAGGTCCTTTCAGATTTGTTAGCTTGGCGAAGATTTTGTTGAATGTCTAAGCTAAACGGTGTTTATTAAGAAGCCAATCAGAGATGCAACTAGCAATATTTATTTCACTTTGGAGAATATAAGAAAATCTATTGGTAACATGTAGTTACGTTCGAGGGATCTTCCAAGTGATGTTTATGGGCCTAGAAATCTTTCCACCAAACGAGGGCCAAGGCGACTCCTTTTGACAAAAAGCTTAAGGTTTAAAATCATATAAATGTGTGCATATTTTAAAATAGCGCTTTAGAAATGACATTTTTATCTCTTATTATACATAGGTTGGTTATGTCCTGCTCCATGACAGGCCTACTTACTGGCTAAATGAGTTGTTTTTCTGTAGAGAACGCAACTTTCTCTTTGAAATTCAGCGATTATCACAGCTAAATCCATCATAAAAGACTTCAAGTTTGAAGCTGTCAAACGATCTCCGAAATAAATGCACAAAATTTGTGAAAACATTTCGAAAAAGCAAGGAAGACTGCTACGAAGCACTCTCCACTGTGACTTCTTGCAGTTTTCTTGCCAACGTGTTGGTACCATTTTGATTTCCCATAGTCACTACGCGTCACGTGACTAAGCACGCATTCTAGTCCTTCTAATTCTATGGATTACACA
>WIPJ01003497.1:197130-216802 GCA_018155075.1 Cassiopea andromeda | reverse complement strand
ACACACACACACACACACACACACACTCCATGTTTAGTAATTGCCAACATGGTAGACATCGGGGAGGTCCGCAGCCACATTAGCGCCCATTTGCCTCCATCGTCGTATCCTAAATCTCATTATGAAGATAAAGACAGAGTGAGTTGAATGGGTTCAACGAGCTCAATGTCATATGAGAAGCAGTAAAACAGTATGTACTCAAATGCAGAAGAGTAGACATGTAGAAACCCAGACATTCTAGCATGGAAATTCATTTAATGGAATGCCTACTGTGCAACCTCGAGGCCTGAAAAACAGAGGATTATCTTTCACACTGGCCCAATGTCATTCAAATTCCAAATAGATGTGGGCTGTTGTTTTCCCCAATACTTAGCAAAGAAAAAAATTACTTTATAGTTTGGTGTTTTCCAAGTCTTGTAAGAGTTATACAGCAGCAGAAACTAAGGTGCTAAGTGTGTTTGTTGCTACACTAACCATCATCTTATGCTTCTTCCTTTTTAAATCAAATTTTGATTCTTTTAATCAAATTCAAATCAATAATCAAAATCACATTTTGACTCAATGTTTGACTCTTTTAGATGTAATATGTCTTAGTTGTTTATGTTATAATGCAAGAACATACTCAAATTAAATGCATTTGCCATTGAAAATTTGTTACTTTATAATGCTATAGTGATAATTTATTATGAAGAGTATTTTCATATCACTGAAAGTATTTTGCCCAGCTTAACAACATAAATGACATGAAGGTTTATACAGATTTTGTTGCAATTATTGCTTGGATGTGAAAGCACTTAAGTTTATTGACTTTACAACCAAACTTCCCAGTCACTATAATATTTTTGGAGCTACAATTGGACTCATTTGCATGTACATGGTAATTCACATTAGTTAAGATTGTTATAAGCTAATAGAATCTATTTCCATTTTGTTGTCACTGAGAAATTATTCCTGCATACATGCCACAGCTTCTTAAAGCTAGCCACTAGAATTACAAATTTATGAAAGCATGTATAGTCAACATTTACCACAGTTTTATCATTGTTAGAAATCCAGCCTGTCTGTTTTCTAACGACAATTCCTTTAAGACTGAGGATGAAGTCTACTTGCTTCTCATTTTGAAAGTCTGCTGTGTAATTTTGGAGCATTGAATAGCATGACCCATGTTTATTGCGTGCTAAACATGCAAACATAGTTGTAGAATTGGACATAGACAGATATTTTCTTAAAAGGTTGTAAACCCTTTTGGGTAAACAATTTAGTCTCACCCTAGTAGATTTATTCACATGATCTGCCCCAATGTCACGTGACCTAGTGCGCCTTCTAATGCTACTATGTCTATGTCTAGAATGTTTTTATCCCCAGTAAGTCAATTAAGGACTTTGATTCTTGATCAATTGAGAACTATTGCTTGCGGAGGGTGATCAAGCTTAGGTTACTTACTTGTGTGCAGCTTACCTACGATTGGAACTATTCAATAGTGTTAGGGGGCCTAATAGTGATGGGGCCTAATTAACTTCTGGGACAGAAAGGAGGCTATTTGGAGATGGGTTAATTAAGAGGGGGGCTAAAAATACAATTTATAGTATTTTGCAAAGATACCAAAGTCTTGATCATAGTCAATTGACAAGCAGGGCTCATGACTAAATTCTTCAGCTAAAACTTACTTAAAAAGGTTGTTATCAGTCTACTATACTCTTTGAGGCAGTAATGTTAATCAACAAATGGGAATAATCCTACTAGGTCCATGAACAATCTTTTGTATAGCCAAAGCTTGAAATCGAGGGGCTAAATGAAAGGGGAGCACTGTAAAAATACGATTTCAGGGGCATATTAGAGGTGGAGCTAAAAAGAAAGAAAGCAATAACTTCCACTGCATTTTAATGTGGATGCCCTGCAGGAAAACTTCCAATGATAACTAAAACCACCCACATTGGTCTGCAATGAGGGTAGGGGGGATGCATTGTATTCAAAGGGAAAAACTTTCAGTTTGATAGTGCCAAAGCTTATCAGACCCTTCAAAAATGGAAGTTTTTCCTACAAGTGGGCATTCTATGAGCAAAGAGGCAAATTATGCTTTGAGAATCAGGAGTTTGTAAACTGCTAGCAACAATGACAAGGAATTTTGAGGTAGAGTATCATTTAGAGTTCAGGTTTATATTTTTAAATTCCACACAACATATATAAAATATAACAACGTTAAATATAAAACAACTTTATCACTCAATTGGGAAGATTTCAAAATTAACACTAACACAGGCATCAGATTAGTATGTATGCAATGGGAATCACTTTAAGGAGGAACTCCCTCAATAGTAAAGCTAATCGAGGATAGAGGCTCCCCTGCTTGCAGAAATATTTGGTAATTTGCAGAGATCAAAAATGAATAACTGGAATGGGAATCACCAATTTGATTATTTAGATATATGAAAAAAATATGGGAAATTTTAAAGACTTGATGTCAATGTTTTTTGCAATAGATATGATTTTAGCTCATAGCAAAAGTAAACCAAGGATACAGATTCTTTAATAGTAGGAATACTATTCCAAAATTCGGCACCAGTGAAAAGAACAGATCTAATGCCATATTGAAGAGTGTTTTTCTGAGTCAAAAAATGTCATTTTTAGAAACCTTTCGAGTATCATGTTGATGAACCGACATTACTGATTCAAACTAAATGTGAAAGCATATAGGAGAAATCTTATTAATGCATTCATACACAAAGGATGGAAGTTTGAATTGAAATAATTCCTTCAATTTCAGAATCTTTAGGTCAGAGAAGATAGGAGATGAAGGTGAAAAACTATGAAAGATGATAGCTCTGCTATTCTCTTTTGCAATAATAATATCGGTTGAATGTGAACATCATGTGTAAAGCCCCATACTAAAATTACATTTTGGAGAAAAGAAGCAAACAAAGATTTGTAAAGACATATCAACACATCAACAGGAAGAAAGTGTCCTACCTTGAAAAACATGTCAGAGTATGCAGGGCTCCCATGCTTTTCTACCTCAAAAATAAGGACTTTTAAGGAGGAGATTTTCTAGCCATTTCTAAGGAGAATTTGGCTCGATTACAACAAAATCCCATAATGACTAAGACGATTTAAGGAGATTTTTGTGTCAATACCCCCTTTGATACCAACAAGACTGACCTTATCGATCTATTCCATAAAGTAAAATTGTAAACCAAAAACAGTAGATTTTTCCTATAAGAATATCTGCAATACTGTGGCATGATACTCTGCATATTCAATTCTCTTTCACAAAAATATTACAATTGCTTCCAGAAACTATATTTCTTAAGGAGATTTTAATAAATTTGATAATAACTAAGGACTTCTAAGGATTTTAAAGGATATTTTCCTTCTCTAAGGAGTTTTAAGTATTTTAAAGAGGCATTGGAACCCTAGTATGGGATGGCAACCTTCTAGGAACACAGGCCACACCTGCAAAACCAATTGTTCAGCTGGGCCTAGGGAAAATGAAATACTTGGACAATAGCTCAATAATGATAGCAATAATAGAAGTACAAAGCTGGTGCCATGCATTTTGCAATACGATTCTATCTCCTTGTAGGCCATAAAAATTCCCTTCTCTGGCGGGAGGCTGCCCACCTCTGGTCTACTGGGAGACTTCTCTGGAACACCTTAGAAAATGAAATAAAGCAACCACTTTCCAGTGCCAACTTCAAGTGAAAACTGCTGTTGAAAATTTTGCACTTCATGAAAGTACTTGGTAAGAGTTAAAGGCCATTTCATACTCTCAGGTGCCAAATAAATACCCCCCCGCTTGTTAATTTTTCGATTTTTTCCAACCCCCGGACCTTATTTAGACCCCCGTTTACTAATTGTAAGGAAATTGACTACTTTTACAAAGCCCTCTTTCATTTCCTTTCTTTGTTAGTACTATTTACGCCCAATTTTCATGGCAAAATAGCGTACTGCTGTATTTATTTTAGCTTTATGCTTTATCACAACCTGTTTTTGTTCTTTCAGCCCTTGTATAATCATTTAATGCATGGGTGTCAAACTCTGGCCCGCCGTGTAATTTCATTTGGCCCTTGAGGCAATATCAAATTAACATTAGAGCTGGCCCCTCGGTATTATAAAGTGGTGGAGCTGCTTTAACGCCGCATTCACCACTAATACTATAAATCCCATAATGCTCTGCTGTTGTTTTGGCGCACACGCAACGCCCTCTCCTTTGTGTCAGTAACGATCCGTGTTCTTGCTCAAAGTTTCAACTGAAAGCCGGCCGGCTCACCCGGCTCTCCGTGCCTCTCTCCCAGACGTGCTGCGGTCTCATATTACAACAGTTCTACTGTGATACCCCCCAAAATGGCGAAAAGGATGGGAGAAAACAGAAATTTTTTGGACAGGCGGGAGACAGATTACCTGTTTACGTATGTAAAAGACAAACCTGTTTGCCTCGTGTGTGGAGCCAACGTGTCGATAATAAAGGAGTACAACATTAGGCGACACTATGAAACAAAACACCAAGACAAGTACAAAGACCTTGACATGACTCAAAGAAGCCAAGAAGTAGAGGAGATGACAAAAGGTTTAGTTTCACAACAGAATATGTTCAAAAAAGCCACAGCACAAAGTGAGGCTGCTGTAAAGGCAAGTTATATCGTGGCAGAAGAAATCGCCAAATCAAACCGACCATTTAATGAGGGAGAGTTTGTTAAAAAGTGCATGCTGAAAGTTTGTGACCAAGTGTGCCAGGAGAAAAAGCAGGCCACTTCAAACGTAAGCCTGAGCAGGAGCAATAGCTGAGCGCACATGTGATCATGCCACCAATTTACATGACCAGCTGATGGAAAAGGGAAAAGATTTTGTTGCTTTTTCCCTCGCCGTGGACGAAAGCACTGACGCGTCTGATACTGCACAGCTGTCAGTCTTCATCCGCGGTGTCGAATCAAATATGAGTGTTACGGAGGAACTTTTAGGATTTAAATCCATGCATGGCACAAACACGGGGAAGGAAATCTTTGAGGAGGTTTGCAAATGTGTAACTGAAATAAACCTGCCGTGGGATAAACTTGTGGGATTAACTACTGATGGTGCGCCAGCGATGAGTGGCAAGAAGAATGGACTGGTGGACTGGATTCGTGAAAAGATGCGAGAAGAGAATTGTGCAGGTGAGCTATCTGTTTATCACTGCATCATACATCAAGAATCACTGTGTGCTAAAGCCCTACAGATGGAACATGTTATGACCACAGTAACACGAATTGTTAACTTTATAAGAGCAAAAGGTCTGAATCACCGCCAGTTTAAGTCTTTTCTGGATCAATTTGGTTCGGAACACAATGACGTGCCGTATCACACAGAGGTGAAATGGTTAAACCGCGGAAAAGTACTGAACAGATTTTTCGAGCTTCGTGAAGAAATATGTCAGTTTCTGCTAAGCAAAGGGAAGGACACAGCAGAGCTTTGGGAGCAAAAGTTTTTGAGTGAGCTGGCCTTTCTGTGTGACATCTCAAGCCATCTTGATGGGCTGAATGTGCAGCTACAGGGGCGAGGGCGTATCATCACAGATATGTAAACTTCAAATTTACTATTAGCCTGTGAAAGAGTTTATATTAAAATACTCCAGAATTTTACCTCGATTTTGTCAAGTTTTAGAAGTCTTGCTTGTTCAGTATTCATTGCAAAATTGATTTGGGTACCTGTTAAAAGGATACTTTATTCAACCTTGGCCCGCGGCTTCAGTTCAGTTCTAAATTTTCGCCCACTCTATATTTGAGCTTGACACCCCTGATTTAAAGCCTTTTCTCAAATTCCAACCCCGCCGCTTATTTTGACCCCCACCATTTATTACATTTTGGAATTTTTTCCAACCTATCTGTCTATTAGGCCCCCCCCGTTTATTTGGCACTCGAGAGTAAGTCAATCAAAGACTAAGTCTACAACTATGATTTATAAGCAAAAACTATCCACTTCATGCCTTACAGTTTCACTTTTTACGACACAAGCACATTTCACTTGAACTTGGCAATGGAAAGTATGAATAGAACTTCAAAAATAAGAAATAACAGTAAATAGATGATGAGGGTGATGACGATGTAGTACAGTATTGTGAAGCATCAAGAAATGGGAAAACAAACAGACATTTGTTAAACTCTATAAACTACTTAATAAGCTAAGAGATGGCGTGTTGACATCCAGTTTTATTCGCTTTAAGTGAGGTTGATTTACTGCCGAACCAATGCAGTGCACTTTCTGTAAAAGAAAGAAGGAACGTTAAATAAAGTGCTCAAATTTTTTAAATAATGAGTGAAATCATGAATAATTACTAGCATCCTAGCATTAGCAATAAAAGTAGGAGTAAGGCTGATCAAGCCCAAGGATAACTGCATGAATCGCAAAAACTTGCCAAAATGTGGATAGATAAAGCCCTCGGCTCACAGTTGGTGGAGCATCTGACTCATAGTCGAGAAACTACGGTCAGCAAAAGGGTGCTTACCTTGCAAAATTTGTGAGGAATGCAAAACCTGAAAAGTATTATTATACCGTGCATAAAGGATCAAGTTTCATCAGTTGGACGTGCTGATTCGTATTTAAAACCTTTTCCAACGATGTTGCATCTGTAGTAAAATAGGCCTGTTTTACATTAGCACCATTGTAAAGTATGTCAAGAAGAGGGTAGTGAGATATGGCCTTAGCATTATTAGACACAAAGGAAAGTGATTATTGCTGTAATAAGGCAAGAAAAGATGCCGGGATAGGGGGAGAGGGGAGCAAGAGGGAGTCCCTTTTACTTTTCATTTGGGAGGGGAGCAAAAGTGCCCTCTTTGAAATGCAATATTTACTTTCTAAACTAAATATATATATGACAAAACGAGATAAAATAAGTTATTTAAATAACCAATATGTGAATTGGGAGAGACAACTATTCATATGGCTGTGACAAATATTTGTCCTGCTAAGGGGTGACACTTAAAGTGTTCCAAAGAGGTGCCTTTGGATCCTTAAACTTATCGGCTTGCTTTGGTTCTCTTTTGCTCTTGTTGGCCCCTCTTGTTTCATTATCCTTCCCGTATCCCCTAATGCAAGAAGCCAAAGGATTTCAACATACAGTAAAAACCAAAAAAATAAAGCCATGTGCACACTAGAGCTTCCTGCTCAGCAGAATGTCATTCGTGCCCGCGAGCTTAGCAGCAAAGTCCAGTGTGCGTTAAGCATTTTAGAGCTTTTGCGTCATTCGTGCCTGCTGGCACAAATATTCAATAGCTGGCCAGTGCATTCAATAACAATCAGAACATAGACAGGCATGGAAGAACAAAGTCAGTTGCTAGCCGGGGTACTTCTAGAAGATGAAATCGCAGGTCTATGGCCTGAATACCCCTGTCTGTACGATGTAAGATAGCCTGACTCCAAAAGTCGAGATATGAGAGAAATAGCCTATCTAGAAATCGCAGAAAAATTGGAGAAATCAGGGAAGATACAAGTTGATAATATTCAAAAAATCCCCATCTGGTGCTTGGGGGTTTTGGGTGTGATAAGTTCCAGAGATGGAGGAAATAGGGTAAATTTTTGGGACAAATCACTTTAAGTCAAGTAACGCTGTGTTTCAGTTCCTAAAATATAATCATCTATCGTGAATAGTGGATGAGGACCACGTAACTCTAGTGTGCACCTGGCTTAAGAGAAGGGGAAAGGCTAATGGTGTTGACAGTAGCAAAGAGGTCATCTGAAAGCTATGAAACAACAGCTAGCTTCATTCGTGTCAACATTTACTACATTAAACCAATATTTGAAATTTTAACAATGCGCATTATCTCTGGGCCACTTTCAAAATACTAATTGATGGTACATTGGCTCCCCCCCATCCTTGGTAGTGGACCATTCAGTTCCGCAGAGTATTTGGCACCCTAGTGAAGAAGTCAATTGCAGTAAAGTCTGTGCGACTTGAACTATATAGGTGTTTGTTGAAATCAATTAAAATGTTTGACTGACAAAAAGTTTGATTTATGGAAGTTTCCAAAACCATCAGGCTCTTGTTTCAGCTGCCCAATAAATCTTCATTTTATAGCCATTACCTACATAACTGCAATTGCCCAACAGTACTAAATGAAGAAAAACAATTTTAACCAATAAAATTGGTCGTGCAATAAAAATTCAACACAAAAATAGACAGTACCGTTCCTCAATGCACTTTCATAGAGATCGGTCCTTGTGCTTTACCTTTTCAGCCTGATAACACATTCTGTGCATGTAAAGTAATACTCTCACGCATATCTCTCATGCAAAAAACTATAAAAAATTTGACTTGCGAATTTGTCAAGAATCTAATGAAAAGAAATACTAATGCTACTAGCTTATTCGCAGAAATTTTGAATTAGGAAGGGTCTTTTATTAAGGTACCGACAAAATTGTTCGAACTACAAAAAGTTTCAGTTAAAGAGATTCCAATTATGGAGGTTAACTTGATACAGGGTTCATACCCAATAAAGGAATCAAAATTTCCTGACTATTCCCTGACTGGAAGTCAAAAAAATCCACTTTTCCCCTAACTCCCATTTCACATATTTACAAAAGGAAGCAAAGAAAATGGAGCCTAATGGATAGGTAATGCACATATATTTGCTATTTCACAACGCTAAATGATAAAGTTCACATTTGCTGACAAGAATTAGGTGAACAACTTTGCAAATAACAGTGTCAATAGTTAATGAAAATGATATGCAGACTAAATAATTTGTGTTCCTTGACTTTTCCTTGATTTGGATAACAATTATAGAAAATTCCCTGACTATTCCAGGTTTTCCCCGACTCTTAGTAGAAATAGCCAATATTCCAGGTTGTCCAGGTTCAGTATGAACCCTGTGATAGGGATTGCTAGGAGAATTTTAAGTGGCAGGAGAATTCTATTGGAATTAGTAAAAATTCGAATTACTCAAGCTCAAACTAGCTAGAGTGCACTGTATTCATAATTACAGATGCAATCCTTCCTCTCTGTTCCTTGTGGTTATCCCAGTTACAAGCACTGGATGGATAATGAATCTATTGCACTCTGCACGTTGAATCACATCAAGCCTTTTGTCAGAAATGGAAGACATAAATTGAAAAAACAACAAGGAGTGCACAATTAGAATTAATTTTTCAAAGTAATAGTAAGAGTCAAAAGATCAATTAATTTTTCATAATGTCAAATGGCCATCTGGCAGAGATTTTATTGTAGGCCTAGTGAGATAAGATTTTGCAACTGAAGCTACTTCAGTAATGAAATCTTATAGTTGCTCAGTTTTATTTTGTTTTATGTTGTTGCACTGAAAAGCAACAGCAATAGAAAAATTTGGCGTAACAATGTCATCTCTCATCATAAGTATTCTTACTCCATTGAAGCCGGATTGGGAAATTAGTTTTTCATTCTCAAAAGGAAGATCAATGATGAACACACTTAATATCCTAGTTTGCTAAATGGCATTTTACTACGTTCAAGTGAAAGCCTATCTCCAAATTTTACTGGGGCGAAGCCACAGGGCCCCTAACTTCTCAAACTTGGCTGGCATGCCCAATCTACGTTTACCCAGCAAGTACTTCCTAATTGCTCTCCTTATCCACTGCAGCTCAATGCCTGCTGGGTATTATATAAAATATCCTTCACACATCCTTTCAAGGCATCCAACAGTCAAAGGACACTTTTTCCGGGGTTTTCCATAGGATCTTACGCCAAATTTCCAGGGTTTTCCAGGTGAATTTCAACATGTTTTCGAAAAAACTATTATTACATGTAGCTCTTCTGCTTATACCCATCCACATCCCATTCTCTATTTTGCTTGAAATTTTGCATCCCTTGCTGGCAAACAAGGCTACTTGCAATGATACGCTGCTTTTCTCCCCCTAACTTCATTTATCCTCTTCCACTGTGTTACGAGGGAAAACAATTTAACAGCACTACAAGGCCAAATTGATACGCAGGACATCTGCTTCAAAACACAACTTCTCAGGGTTTGGTTGTAATTTCAGGATTTTTCAGGGTATCTTTCTAGGGGCAAAGAAGATTAAGTGTGTTTCAGGGTCTTCCAGCGAATGTTGGCCACCCTGCCTTTACTATAACCTGGAAGGCCTTCCTAATTCATCAAAGTTATTATTTGACTTGCCTTGTTTTTCTTTAGTAACTGATGTCGGGGAAAGGCCATAGGGCCTATAACAAAGCCCCGACAAAGGAAAAACAGAGAAAATGAGGGGAAGATTAAGTAGAAAGGAAGATAAGATCAAGTTTGTTGATGTTAGATTTAAAAGATGACAAATTGTAGGATTCAGGGTAAGTACACGTTTATTTTATAAGAAAAACGTTTATAAGAAAATGAGGCTCAAATCGTCAAAATCTTAAGAAAATCTCAAGAAAATCACGAGGCTCAATTTCCAAAATTAAGTGTTTTTATAGGCCAAAAATCGGTATTTCGTCGTTATTGCATCCAAAATGTTAAAGATGGAATTCAAATTCATGTATACAATATTATTAACGATAGTCTAAACCACTCTAGTCAGTTTATTTCAGTAAAAGTTGAGAAAAATTTAAGAAAATCTCAGGCTCAATTGCGGGAAAAGTTAAGAAAATTGAGGCACAGGCAAAATAATGACTTTCTTATAAAAAAAATACGTGTAGTGGGTGGCAATGACTTCCAGGTGTAACTTGGAAAAGGCGTGAATAGGTAGAGCTTCTGGTGGTTCGAACACGCTTCACTGGATCAGGAGTAATATTCTTGATTTCCTGAGAGCAATGTCCGTGAAAATAGCGGTAGAAAATGGAAAGATCTGCAACAAGACAACGATGGGAGAGAGACTGTAGAGAATTAGTGAGGTTTGGATTGTTGATGAGACGGATAACTTTAGACTGGACTCTATCAAGACGATGGAGAGAAGATTTAGGAGCACCACCCCAGACATGAGAGCAGTACTCCAGAGAAAGACGAATCTGGGATTTATATATAGTTAGTAGTTGAGGTGAGAAATAACCACGGGCTCTAGAAAGAAAGCCAAGTTTCTGAGATGGAAAGTGAGATTTGATGAAATAGAAAGGCCAAATTGAGTGGTAGAAGACGAAAAGTCCAGTTTATGGACGTTCATGAAAACAGGGGGGAAATCTTGGTGATGTTTACGTGATATAACAAACTGTGTTGTCTTTTCTTCATTGAACTTAACAAGGTTGTCACTACCCCACTTCTCTACATGTGTCAAGTCATTGGTGAGAAGTGAGGCTGAAGTGTTACGATATGGTAAAATATTGGAATAGGCAAGGTGTTGTGGATTGGATGAAAAAGATGAACTTAAATAAGTGTCATCGGCAAAGGAGAAAATACTGGAAGATGTAGAGGAAAGCAGGTCATTTATGAAGCAGGTCATCAGATAGAAAGCTAGAAATCCATTTAATGAGGGTGTGGTGAAGACCAAACATTGGCAGTTTAGCAAGAAGACCTTTGTGCCAGACGCGATAAAAGGCCTTGGAAATATCAAGAGAAATCATTCTACTCTCACCGTAGGATTCTAGAGCAGAGGACCAAGCATGAACAGCATAGGCTAGAAGGTCACCGGTAGATCTGGCTTGTCGAAATCCAAATTGAAGATCAGAAAGGTTGTTTGTTTCAAGGAAGGCAAGCAGTTGCCTTAGTGTGAAGGTAAAAAACATCAAACTCTAATATGAGTCTTGCATAGGATCCACCTTCGTACATTGGTAATGTGTAAGTGTAAGTTACTTATGAAGAATGTGCCCCCACCGTAGCATGGCCCCCTTATATTGAAGTTCTTGAAAGGCACTGTGTCATCATAAGTAAAAGAAGGAAAGTAGGTGTGCATATAACAGTTATGTTAATGGAGATGTAAAGAGGAGCAGTGCAATGACAAGATGAAATGTTGGGATATGCTTTACTATTTTATTGTTTCAAGAAGTGCAAGCTAACATTCCATTGATAAAATATACCATGACATGCCACCTTGTCTCATCGTTTTGCGTTCTTCCTTCCATACTAAAAGTTATCCTTGCGAATCAAGTATTGCTCATATAGATAGGATATTCTATTTCGCTTTATCAAATGAATGCCAGGAAAGCAAACCATTGCATTTCGGAACAGGTACTTTTTCCCTATGCTCTCTGAAATGGAAGACAGAGGGTGTTTGGATCTGGGACGTAGGCCAAATTTTTGAAAACTACTACAATGGAAGACAGAGGGTGTTTGATGGAATCAATAATGGACTGAAGAACTGTCTTTCATACTCTTTCTTGTAATATAGTTGCATCTTTAGCTAGCAATGTTTCCCCACACTGTAGCAACATAGACGAATTCTGACTCCTTCCTTTCTTACTGCACACAATTGTGAACATTGCACATTGTATTTTGTTAACATTGCTACCAAACATATTCTTCCATTAAAGTTTGAAGTGCACCATCAATTCTTCATTGACGTCCAAAGTGTGCGAATACTTTGGTATACTTCTTGCACTCTTGATCCTCCTTCAAATCTTCTTTCACTCTTAAACTTTTCAAGTAAAAGTCATTGGCTGAAAATGCATGGAGTCCAACCAAAATAAACGTAATGGAATTTAGGCCTTAAGTTGTTCAGTGCAGACTATGAATACCAATGTATTAATGCAGGCTTGAAGATCTCAGGTGAAGGATACGAAGTAAACAGGCCTTTCAAATTCTCAAATCAGAAAATTCATTAACATATATCATGAGTGTCATGACAGAGAAGAATATCACTTTGTCTATCGGATACAAGTTGACACAAGAATAGCTAATGAAACGTTGCAGTTGAGAACACTGGCTCTAAACACTGTTGGAAGTATTGAACCTCAAAAGTTTCAAACAAACATTCATAGCAGCTTTTGTTGCTTAAAACAAAATGTACTGTTTTTTCTTGAAATTCAGAACATATGCATAGATAAATCATATACGGTATTAGTGAAGAAACTGTACCATGCATCAGTTGCAAAAAAAATCACTGTGTTCAAAGAACAAAACCAACAAAACATGAATATCACACAAAAAGAAAAACAATAAATAGTTAATGCAGAACCCCTGAAACTGACTGACCAAGCCCTTAGGGCTCGATCAAATCAAGATCAAGAACCACTGATTTAGAAGTAAAGGGGTGCATACTAAAGTTACTTTGTAATGAACAGAATAAAGTTAACTGTTGTCCCACTTCATGACCCAATCAAGTGTAATAAGCTGTAATTCTTCAAAACTGCTAGCTAGCAGTACAAGCTGAGCATGATTGTGTAAATTAGCCTAAGTGAAATCAATGGAAATGGTATTATTATTTTGCAAATTCAGCAAAGAGTGGAAGAACGATAGATTTTAAAGCAGTGCTGGAACATTCTCTCAAGTCTATTCCTCTGGCTAAACCTGATGGAAATTGCAATATCCCAAGAAAGGTAATGTATGGAAGTTGAATTGTAGTTCCCTGAGCATAAAGTAACCCGTGAGGAGAGACACTCTGAATTTTGTGGTAATGAATATAAGGATTGTGGCTCTGGGCGCTTTGAAAGCGCTAGCTTCCCTTTCATAAGCTGATAGGAGGTTTTGAGAGGCACAGCCCCTCTTTTAAATGCCAAGTTCTTGGAAATCGACTTACTTGTTTACTTTGCTCAGATTTGACCGCTGATTTTACACTTTGGTCCAAATATGAGATAATGCCAAAACCTGACATAACTTAGAGTACAGTGGCATAGTTACCAATGACTTGGAGAAAAATTGTAAAATTACCAAGGACCTTGCTCCAATATACAGTTTTCTGAGCTTTCTTTATTGGAAGAACATAGAGAATGCAAAAAACATGCCAAAATATTCGCATAATCAGGCCACCAATGAAGAATTCTTGGTGCACTTCAAGCATTCGTGGAAGAATATGTTCGCTCTTTGCACATGATGGGAAACAGCAATGTTAAAGAACCTTGTGAAATTCTCATGAGTACATGCAAGAAGAAAGGGAGGAGTCAGGATTAGTATTTGCTGCTACAATGCAAGAAAGAGTATGCAAGTCAATTCCTCATTATTGATATCATCACTGCAAATGGATGGTCAGAGCAAGGCAAATTAATTTACTTGAAGGAGTTATTTCCTCTGAATGTAACAGGAATTCAGATGGATGCTGAATAGGAAATTTGTGCATGCGCTTATAGGAGATTTAAAACATATGTGCTTCTCAGAAATTGGAATAGTAACCAAAAATAAACTACATTATCCTAGTTCTAATAAGTAGGATTGTGCGGTTTATTTGTGACCACTATTGCAATTTCTGCGAAGTACAGAAATTAATATAGAGCATTTCAGTTTCACTTGACAAAGGCGCATAGCAACTGCTGCTGGGTGAAAACAAGCTGCTAAGTAGGTTGTTGTTGTTGCTGATTTTATTTTGAGTAGGCTGTTATACCTAGCTTATTCAGCTAATTTAGGCCTACTATGCATGTCTACTACGCATCCTGGCAAGGGAGCACTAGTTTAATGTCCCTTCCAACGGACGGCGGAGTGAGCTGTTTTGGTCGTTCATCTGGAGGTCGCCCATCCAGTTTCTGACCGTATACAGCCATGCTTAACTTCAGTTAAGCTATTGGAACTGGCTGGGCCGCTTGGCCACTCAACCCGCAAAAAGATGTCCACAAAGCGTTAATAATACTAGTCACAACAAATCCATAATCAACCAAAATACAGTACGCAATGTGATAACGCAACTTTTGCTCACAAGCTTCTTGCCGAGGGGAAAGACAAGATGTATGCTGATTTCACTCGTTAGTTGTCTTGTAAATGTCAACAGACTGTGTTTCATTCGGCTATACAAGTTGCATTACGATGCAGATAGGTGACGGCCTCCTCTTCTTTTCCCGATAAGAACAGTAAAATACGAAGTACTGTAGAAGTAGGCCTAAGCCTTGAAGAGAGTCGACGCAGAAGAGAACCCTTGATATCTATAAACGAAACACATGGGTGTGTGTTTTGAAAAGTGTCTAAAAGGTAGCAAGCTATACAAAAGTATCTGCTTACTTATTTTCTCATCTCGTTTGTTTTTGTGTACCAAGTAGGGGAAAATTCAGTGTCAACCGCAGTGCTATCATTATTCCTCATGTAGAATTCCTTAGATTTGCACAAAAATTTCTTTCAATTGCTACAAAATCCCTTAGATTTCTTAAACCCTGTCCTCTTTCTTCACAAGAAGCATTCTGAGAGCAGAAAATAGTGGGATTTGGCATTGAAGTGCATTGAAGATTCAGCAGCGACGTAAGATGCAATTAAAAATTGGAGGGGGACACACATCTTCAAAAGGCACTCTCACAAGCAAGTACGGCTTTCCTAGGCCTGTGTTACAAAAATATATAAGTGCAAGCTATACTATCCATGTGTGCTTCTGGGACTCAAAGAAACTGAAGCCCCCATTAAGCATATAGCCATCCTCCAATAAATTTAGACTACTTACGGAATAAAATAAAACCTAACTTGACTAAGTTGCAAGGTTGTTGTTTTACGTCTACAAACTTGATAGTGCCAGATAATACTTTGCCCTCTCTCCAAGCCCGATTATTTTCAGTCCCAAGAACACTTTGAGCAATTCACTATCCTAGCAGTATGGTTCTTGTGAATGTAGCCACTTATATATAACACATTTGTAAAGCTACATTGATAGTTACCGACAGAACACTCCATATTGGGCCATTACAAAAGATCATCAAGTCATAATTATCATGGTAATTGATGAGGGCATTCCACAAGGATAGGGGCATGTAGTTCATCCATGTTTCATTCCTATGTTAATAATGACAGTTTGCAAAAGTATTTTATTACTCTCAGGTGCCAAATAAACGCCCTCGCGCTTATTAATTTTTCGATTTTTTTCCAAACCTCCGGACCTTATAAGGACCACCCGTTTATCAATTTTAAGGAAATTGACTTTCTTCGCAAAGCCCTCATTTCATTTCCTTTCTTTGCTAGTACTATTTACGCCCAATTTTCATGGCGTACTGCTCAATATATTTTGGTTTTATGCTTTACAGCAACCTGTTTTTGTTCTTTCTGTCCTTGTATAATTACTTAAAGCCTTTTCTCAAATTCAAAGCCCCCGTTTATTGAATTTCGGAATTTTTTCCAACCCCTGTCTATTAGGGCATCCTGTTTATTTGGCACTTGAGAGTACATACTTACGTTATTAAACAAAAAACGGTTTTCCGATTTTCAGCCCAGATTATGCTATTATAATGAAAACTCAACAAAAAATTGAAGAACAAGGGCCATGACGAGAATCACGGTCAATTTACATTTTCTTTTTCATCACATCCATAAGTAGACACTACAGTTACAGATTGTCATTAGATGCTACCATTTGCATTGAAAAATCCATTAGTTATCTACAAATCTTTTGGACATTCCATAAAACGTTTTGGGGGCATACTGTCCCCATCTTCAGTTGAATAGAAATGAAGGGTAGTGTTCATACTAAAAGGAAGCTTAATAAGTTTTTAGGAAACGTCTACCCACATGTTGACTTTAGTTTTGCTTTTCAATCCATTAAACGCATTGGGAATATTTTCCCTTTAAAGATCATGTCCCCAGTCATTTGCGCTCGTCAGTTGTTTACAAGTTTACGTGTAGTAGTTGCAAGGCTACTCATTATGGCAAAATGTCACGCCATTTTATTGTTCACTACAGAGAGCATTTGGGAACAAATAAAAGGGGAAGACAATCAAAGGCATTTTCTTCATCCATTAGAGACCTTGTTAGAGGCACTGGCCATAGTGCCTCTGTAGAGGATTTTTGCATTTTAGACAATGTAGGTAATGAATTAGATGTAGTTATACACGGGATCTTACCTATTTTTAGAGATCGTCCCACACTCAACCAGCAGAATTATTTAACACTCTTATCGACTTTTAATCCCCTTAGGCTACTTGTTTTCTCCTTCAATTTTTTCAGTTTCCATTTAAGGTTATTTCCACATGTTTATGTTCCCCTACTCATGTAGTATCCTATTTAGCCAAATTTTCTGCTCATTTATTTTCACACCCATTGCCATATATGTATATCAACGGCCTAATTTGATTGTTCATTGTTTCCAATAGGTATATTAGCCCTCCCTTTTCATTTTCTATTTAACTGATGATGGAGACAGTATGGCCCGAAACTTTTTATGGAGTGTCTAATGGATTTGTCAATAGCTAATTCAATGTAAATGATATCTAATGAAAATCTGCAACGGTAGTGTCCAATTATGGATGTGATGACAAACAAAATGTAAATTGACTATGATTCTCTACATGGCCCTTGTTCTTTAATATATTGTCAGGCTGAATTTTCCAAAGCATGTACCAATTTCACAATAACTTTCACAATAAACTAATACCTCAGATGATTTTTTTGTCGAGTTTGCTTGAAAAACAAATGATCTTGATGGCGCATGAGACTTGCTTTGATTGGAAGTTAAGGATGATAATCTCATCAAAGTAGACTGATTGCGATCAAGGAATGATCCCTGCAAGGAAATATACAAATTAATTGACTGATAACAAAATCAGAAATCAGAAAAAATGTAGTTGAAAGTAAATATCTTTTGTGCTTTTGTTCCCCCAGATAAGCGTCACTGATAAAAATCGAGATTGGCCATTTAATGTCAATTGGAATATTGTAAGAATCCCAAAATAGCAGTATCCTAATAGCTCAAGTTTCCTTACAAATGCTGGGTTTATTTATTACACAACTTCCTGATGAATGCAAATATGTAGCACTTCTTGCAGTCAACGACTATCTGGAAGTCCACATCTCCTAAGAACTTTCTGCACTTCATCATTACACAATGAGTCCTTTTTATATAAACTCAGTTATTATAGTATATGTTTTTTGAGTTAGTGATAGGTATCAACAAGCAAATTGACACTCTCCTTCTTAAGTGCTTCTGCTATGTAGAGGATGTTCTCTTATTTCGTAAACATCAGGGATAGTAAACCAAGATTGGTAGAAGTCGTTTGCCATGGTGTTGCCTGCTGATCCCTTCTGGGCACATAATTTGGCACTGGACTTTAACAAAAGCCATCCATAACTTCTGCCGTTGCAGGTAGCATATGCATCTTCAGGTGCATATCATTTCATCACAGTAAATTACAGGGTTATCACAAAACTGATCGAATTTCAGCTCACTGTCAGTTTCTGCGTAATTTAAGTTTCCAAAAAGGCCTAAAAGTTTACTATTTCAATTCCTACTATACTGTTTTTTCAAAGAAAATGGCTAAAAGCCAGTAACTATGATATTTCTAAATAGTGGAACAGTCAATCTACTAAAAGTGATGTTTTACGACAAAATTGAAGTGCCTCAACCTCAAAACATGGGATAATTCTTCTGGAGCCTATACACTTTTTCTGGGAGTGAAGAGCCACTTTGGGTATAGAGTCTTCAAATGTAGCTCCTTTGAGGAAGTGCATTAGTTACCCCTAAGGAAGAAGGAAAAAGTGTGCTGTTCGTACACGTAGTTTTTAGGTAAAAATGATCCTAATCACAGCACTTTTGAGCACATGTAGTTACCAACTACAAAGTATGTGCTGCATGTTATTCCTGGGCTCATTGTATTTATGGCAAGCACTGTCATGGAGCTCCTCCAATTTTTTGCAGGCGTCCTATGCACGTTTTCTCCAAATATCCATTTTGTCTAATTGTATCGTACAGTTTGTGCCTGCTATGTCATGTTTGTTGATTAGTGTGACTCAAATCCTGTTTTTAGTTTGGTTCATGCCAAGAGCCACACTTTCCTAGCACTTCCTTAACACTTTCAAAAGCAGCAACTGAAGTAATGTTAGCAAGAGATTTGAAAACATATTGGAAATTACATCAGTTCTAATAAAAAATAACTTGCTCAAGTGATGCCCTATTTATGCCTTTCCTAGGTCTTATTAATCCATGTTTTAGTGCTTCTTCATGGTCAAACATTGAACTTCCTATTTTGAGAACAAGAAATTTCTGAGAAAAATGTATGGGAATCTCAAGTCATAGCCTTATCATGAACATTGGTGGGATTCAGTGTTGAATACCGCAAAACCGCAAAACCGTAAAAACCGTCAAAAACCGCACAATTTGAAAACCGCAGAAACTGCACACAAAAATCGCAAAAACCACAAAATACGATTTCTGGAAGAATCATCAAACTTGACCAAAATTTTTCAAATTTTGATACGTATGCAGGCCTGCCAAGCTACATCTAAAGAAAAGCGAGAAAAAAATGGCAAGCTGTACTCTTATTGTACCAAATACAAGATGTGGCTTATGCTTTAATTCCTGCCTTTTGAACTATTTGTTGTTCAATGCTCATAACCATGGTGTTGTTCTTGCCACGCTTCAATTGAGACAATCCATTGCATATTGCGGAAGGGAAGGAATGGTGAACAAGTAGGTGAACTCGATGAAGTAGCAGCTTATTTGTTTGATAGTATGAAACATACCAAAAGTATCCAATATGAAGTTATGATACAAGAATGGCTTTGGCAACTTATGAATACGAGAATTTCGTGTGAAGATAATCATGCGTAAGGAATTCAGGACAAGGGGTAAAATACGGGAAATTTGGCAGGCTTTCATATGTTAGAATACTCTTTATGTACACAAGTAAAACAATCTGCAAGTCAATAAATAGAGCACATCTCAGTGCAGAACATTTTCTTTCCAAGCGATATTGAGGTTGGAA
>WIPJ01003497.1:167546-194696 GCA_018155075.1 Cassiopea andromeda | reverse complement strand
GTTCTATGATCAACGGTTTGTCTGCGATTTTTTGATTCACAATTTTTCTTTAATTCCACTGATTTTGATCAAATCTAGTTTATCCTCAGGAGTACCTTGCTTTACCCGAGAAGAGCCAATTGGCTCAAATATACAAATATCGAATTCTAAGGAATGCAAATACTCATTCCTAATGAATGACTGCAGGCCATCTTGTGATTACCAATCATTGTTATGCTTTGAAGTAGGTTTCTTTAAAAGACTGTCTGATGTTAGTATACACGTAGAAGGCCAGCAACTTCTTATAGAGCTACCGTACATGCCAGATATAGCATTTTATGAAAACCACAAAACCGAACAAACCACAAAACAAAACGGCACAAACCGAAATTCTGAAAACCACAGTCGGTGTTCAACACTGGTGGGTTGGTATAATTTGCAGTTTAAGTGTAAAATTTCAATGTTTTGGCACTTTTAACAAAAACTCCAATCTAGTTAATCATTTAGGAAAACAATGTATCATGTATCATCAAATAAGCCCCTTGGGAGCTAATTTATTCTTTCTGTGTATGCATGGAGCTTATTGGAGGGGAGGGCATATTCAAAGAAGAGGTGAAACTTCCCAGACTATTTAGTAGATGAATTCCACACTTATACTAAATGCATGGCACATAGTCCTTTTGGAAACCAAACGTTAACAATGAAATGAACAGCAATGAACATCACAAACAAACAGCTGCAAATGTCTTTGAAAAAAATCTTCAATATTAATTCTGAAAAATGATGAAATTTCCTGAGATATTACCTTAATTTTATGACGAACATTGGGCAAAGCTTTGTGTGGTTGTTGTATTGTTGAATTGTTACCTGGTGTGGCCACTTAGCTTCTTCTAATCACATGGATAGTAATCAAAATAATGTATGGTAACATCATATGGGGCTGATTTTCATATACCAAACTAGATACTCTGCAGAAATTACCGCCTTGGGCCAAAAATGAATCAAAAACAGAAAACACATGGAAGGATGAGCCTGCGGCTGCCAAAAACACAAGGAAGGATAGGCCTGCCAAAATTGATGAAATGTGATAGGTCAGTCATGACACACAAAGTCCTTAATGGCAAATGCCCAGAAAACTTACAAATTTACCAAGAGATCCCAGGTCTCAACCTATTCAAATAGAAATAGCTGAGATTTGCACCTACCCAAGAGTCAATTAGACTTTAAAAAGAATAGCTTCCAGTTCAAAGAATAAAGCCTTAATGTGGAACGAGATCCCAAAACAACATATAAACTACCCCTCTCTAAATAGCTTCAACAGGGAAATGAAACAGTTTCTGAGAAGCTGAGGTGGGCAGTAGCAATAGAGCATGATTCCCAGGAAAAGCAGCTGTGTAATTTTGTTCCAATGTTTGTATTCACTGACAGGACATCGTGCCTACATAATTATCTATGCACTATACATTATACATAGTTTTTTCAAACTACTTGAATCAAACGATCAAAATGAACAGCCGAGAGGATGACTATTTTTCCTTATGGTTTTTGATAAATGCTTGCTATATTAATAAACTTAAAAGTGTTGTGTGTTATTCTCCGAGTCAGTGAACAGGAAGGGGAGGGGGTTTATTTTTGAATGCTTCCTACTTCTCAGCATCTGGCTATTACACTGAATTGCACTTTTGCCCAGTACTAGCTCCGTTTTAAACTATTTATTCTAATGTTTGCTTTAATCAGGGATGCAACTTCAGCATAATTTTTTTTTGTGGAGGAGGTTCAGCAGTTTGCCCTGTGGAAGTTTTGCCTGTGTCATATGTTTCTTCTTTTTTTTAGTACCAGTAGTTGATCAAATGTTTCTGGATCCAGCAAGCTGCCCTATAGAAATACATTGCAGTACTGATTTTTATCTGCAAAGTGGAAAATGTTCAAGGTAGGAGGGGCTAGCTCACCCCCATACCCCTCTTAAGTCACATCCCTTTAAGATCTTTGTGTGCTCCTCTATAGGTATAATTGTTAGTTTTATCACGGAGATAGAAATGCATCTAATCTTCAAATCATTCGCCATCAAAAGTTCTACAATTTAATTTAATCAATCTCATGATTCAATGGATCATTGTCTGCGCTTTTCATGTCAATTGATAGTTTGTGGTAAGATATGAATGGCAGTACAGTTTTTCTTCAAAGTTTACATTTTCCTGTATACTTTAAGCCATCAAAGTTGATATTCTCCGAAAAAACAAATACATTTTTTTAGAAAAGGTATGTTGTGACGTAGATATGTACCATATTTCTCAGGTTACACACATGACATTGAATGCTATTTTTATTAGTTGGAGACAATTTTTTCTGTACTAAGTTTTGATGAAGTCTTCTCCAATTTTGAGTGGAACTTCAATATTCAAGATACCATGAAGATGTTTTGTAGTACGTTGTAGCAATGTTGTATTGGCAAATCAAGTAGGACATTTTACACATGAGAGCGAGTGAGGACTTCACTAGTTTGAGTTTTATTCCTAAATAACTGACAGTAAAAATGAAAACTGACAGAGAATATATTTAACTTTAATATTGACAGTCAAGTCATAAAAATGAGCCCCACTTCATCCTGACCCTCTGTGACACCAGCTACACGGCTCGCTGCATTGTAAAAAGAAAATCATAGATAAGATCCCGGGGGTTACAGAAGGATTACTTCCATGGTATGGTGAGAATTAAATTACTTCACAATAAGAAATCGCACGAAAAGCTTATAGGTAACTTCATACCTGTCGCTTAAAGACAATTGACGGCAGATGGTGTGATTCTTCTTGATCTAAAAATGTGGTAGGCAACACAGACTTATATTTTATAAACTTAAAGATATAAAATACAGGAAAATCTGCAATATCAAAAAGAATTGCTCAAGAGCATCAGTAGTAGTATATCCAGTTGTTTGTAACTAAACAAAGTCACATTTACTGTAGCCGGAAAATCATGTGATACCTAGTTTAATTTCAAACTAGAGCAAAACCATACTTGTACTATCAGATAACGAGTCATAAACCTTTTGCATATACCATGCCCTGCCTAAAAAAATACATGACTGCCACATCGCATTTAAAATGAACACACTATACCACTATACCACTATATATCCACTATACTTCAATCATTGTAGAGCCATCACAATAGCATTTAAACGTCACCTATCACTTCTTCAAAAGGACTTTCTCCTGCATCATTCATTGTTTCAAATGTATTACATTTTCATTAATCATAACAAAAATCAAAATGTAGCTAACCAACTGTAATAACTAGGGAGTCACAGATAATCAGTGTTTTACTCTTAGATAACTATTCTAATCAAAACTTCAGCAATGGCTAGTAAAAGGCCTCAAAGCTGTGAAGAAGTTCTAAATAAACTCTCGACCGCTGCAAGTAAAAAAAACTACACTTGGGTGTTTTGTAAATATTGGAGTTACTCTAGATTTCCACTGTGTGAATTTTTGAAATTCCATATACAACCACTGTTATGACCCTTTGATGGTAGCTTTAACTAACCAAATTTGTACTTTACTTGAAGCCTCAAAAAACAAGCCACACAGACAGTCAGCTGCAAAACTTGAAAGCATTTATTTTCCACTCACTAAAGGCAAGTATAACTATAATCAACTATTGCTATAAATTTGATATAAACATAGACCTTTAGCACTTTCTCCGTGATTCATAAGCACTGTTTTGCTACATCAATATTATATCTTAAACAAAGGGAAACAATTACAATAATAAATGATAACTACCTCCAGGTCACCCTTGAGCAAGGTGTGGTACCTGTTAGCTCCCCCAAAGACTATGAAGTTCCGGGTTGGCGTCCGGTGGGGGATAGTCTGTCTCATGGGTAGAAGGGGGGCTCTTTAGCCTAGGTTGGCAACCTCCCTATAGATGGTGTCTTGATAAAAACACTGGTGTTTATGCAACCTTAAATTCATCAGACCTCATTATGAGTGATAAATGCTGAATACTAGTTTGTTCCCTAACGACGTAAATGGGACTGGAACTTCATGTAAGGTTCATCCTCGGGTGAGCAGCGGGGACCCAGTCGTTATTCAATAATGACTGCTAGAATGAGGTGGAATACAGAAGTAAAGAAGGTAGTAAAAGACCGGATGAAGTAAAAGACCGAATTTATGATCATAGGGCGCCCACTCAGCACAAGAAAACTGGAGCTTCCAGAGACACTTGAGCTTAACGGCTCAGAGATAAAAAGGGTGGAAAAAACCAAATATCTAGGAATTATCATTGATGAAAACTTGAATTGGTATGAGCAGTCTAAGCGAGTTAGAAGTCAAATAATTACTGGTATCATGAGCCTAAAGCGGCTTAAAAACATTCTGCCGCAAAGCCAGCTCTGCTGTGTTTATTATGGTCTTGTTGAAAGTCATTTGCGATATGGTGATGTTGTTTGGGGTAGCTTGAACAAATAAAAGATAATAGCTCTCCAACGTCTTCAGAATCGAGTTTGCTGCATAATTGAAAATGCAAGATTAAAGATAATTGGTCTTCTTCCTGGTTAAATGTAGAAAATATCATCCGTTACGATAGGGACATCATGAGCTATATAAATTATGAACAAGCTTTGCCCATAAAAACTTTTCAACAAATTCCTCCCAAGATGCTCGGTTTCGCAATATAATACACGGCATTGTTGAGATCTGCAGATACCGAGATATCGGACTGAATTTGGACAAAAAGGATTTCATTGCTCAGCCCTGAAGGCTTGGAATGATTTACCTGCTGAGGTAGATGAGCTACCTACCCAAAATAGTTTCAAAAAACAACTGAAAACAAATTTGAAGGGCTAGCCCCCGAAGTTAAAACAGGGATACCTGGAAGATCAGCCCTCGTTTATATGGATAAGTTTTGATTTCGATTTGATATTTATTGTTTCTGTTAGCTGAAGGTATACCTCGCGTTATCAACAATAATATTATTATTATTATATTATAGTGATAGAATGTTTTTATAGGAGCAGGCCAAGTGACGAAGAGGGTAGACCCATAAGGGGCTATAGACAAAGAATGTTTAGACAATAGAGATTGCGGGGCATGTTTGAGTCTACAGAACGTGTGTGTAACCAGACAAGGACCAATAGAAAGAATGGGTGGCTATCAGAGCTTGAATTAGAAATGATTAAAAGCAAAATAGATCATGCAACTCAGAATGAAGATTCCGGTCAAGAGAATGAGAGCCAAATTGAAATTGTGAATGAAGAAACGTTTATTTCACTCAAACAGGAAAACCATATTACTAATAATAATGAAGGTCAGTCTAATGAAATGAGAAACGACATAGAAGACGCAGAAGCCAATGAACTTGAATTAGACCAAGATAATATAGAGATTAGTCAGAAATTGAAAGAAATAATGAAGGAAAAACAACAGAAGGAATAATGTTCAAGAAAGTTGACGAAAAATGTTAAGACACGCAACAGAGAAAGTTAATTTAGCAATCAAGTTTATGGATGCTAGCAACATTAAACAAACAAAAGACCTAATCAGAGCAGCAAGTATATGGGTAGCAGAAGAACTGGGTTTGAAGAGAATCGCATGGATGGAGAAAAATGAACCTAAGTGGAAGCGTATGATACAGGGAGACATTAAGAGACTGAGACAAGATTTAAACTTGTTGCAAAGAGAAAGAAAAGGAGAACTTGGTAAAAGGAGGAACAGAAAGCTGAAAGACCTGGAGGAAAAATAAAGAGTCAAAAAGCAAAGGTATCAAAACTGTAATTGAGGGGTTAAAGCAGAGGATGACAGCAAAGAGTGCAAAGATTAAAAGGTATGAACAGAGAATCAGTCTCGTCAGATAAAATCGAATGTTTTACATAGATCAGAAGAAGATAAACACAGAACTAAACAATGGTGGAAAAAGTCAAGTGATGTACCTGATGCTTAGAATAGTAGGAGGTTTTGGAGTGATATCTGGAAGACCAAAAAGCAACATAATAGAGAGGCTCAGTGGTTAAAGGAGTTAAAGAATGAGAATATGGTAGAAAACCAACAAGAACTAGTGGAAATTAGTCCTGGGAATGGGATCAAACAGTGTAGAAAGATCCCGAATTGGAAAGTTCCGGGAAAAGATGGTGTCCTAGGGTATTCGACTAAGAGCCTGAGTAGCCTTCATAAGAGAATTGCATGCCAGTTGAACAAGATATTGAAGGGAGCGGATACTTTACCAACATGGATGACATATGGTCGTACAGTGCTGTGCCAAAAAGACCCTGCAAAAGATAGTTAGGTGGGAAACTATCGGCCTATTACATGCCTTCCCATAATATGGAAGCTGTTCACAAGAATGATTGCAGAACAGATGAACACGTATTTAGAAAGAGGCAGTCTCCAGCCTGAAGAGCAAAAAGGATGTACGCGTAGGTGTCGTGGCACAAAGGATCAAATGCTATATCGAGAGACTGTAAGAAATGGCTGGAATTGCAGATAATGTGATTAACTTCCTTCAAAGGAGCATGGATCAGTGGAAGCTTTCTTGAACAGCTAGTGGAGAATATCTTGGTGATTTTGAGGTTAAAAGGGGGATACTTCAGGGTGACAGTCTATCACTTTTACTATTTGTGTTGAGCATAGTACCACTGCCATTAATTCTTAGAAAAGTGAACGCAAGCTATGATTGAGATGGGAAAGAGCATAAATTAAATCATTTGTCATTTATGGCTGATCAGAAGGAATTTGGTAATAATGAACACTAGATAGATTCACGTGTGAGTACATGCCACACTTTTAGTACAGACATTGGGATGGAATTTGGTCTTAAAAAGTGCGGTATTCTTACCCTGAAGAGAGGCAAAGTCGCTAGATGTGAAGGGATAAAACTTCCAGATATTGAGGTATTGAAGGAAGTGGAACAGGAAGGTTACACATATCTGAGAATAATCGAGCTAGCAAAGATCAAAGAAAGTGAGATGAAAGAGAGATTAATAAAGGAATACAAGAGAAGGCTCAGGTTGAATCTTATATCAAAATTAAAATGGTAGAGAAAAGGATACAGCTATAAACACATGGGCAGTGGCAGTCTTTGGATATGGTGCTGGAATTTTGAGTTGGAGAGTGCATGAACTAAACAGCATAGATAGGAAAACAAGGAAAATTATGACAATACATGGTGCTTTTCATCCTAAGAGTGATATGGATAGATTGTACTTGACAAGGCGTGAAGGAGGTAGAGGCTTGATTAGCATAAAACAATGTGTGAGAGGTGAAGAAAACAGTTTGGACTTGTATGTAAAGAATTCTGCAGTGAAACGTATTGAGGGAGTTTGTATGGCTGGGACAATTGAGACAGAGGGAACCGTCAGAAAGAGTGACTTTAAGCAACAGAAGCTGCATGAACTTAAGCAAAAGTGTTCGGGGAAAAAGATGTATGGACAGTTTATGACAGAAATGCCAGAGAAAGTAGATAAGGAAAAGACTTAGAACTCTTTGGGTAAAGGAGGTTTGAAGATTCAGACTGAGGCATTGTTATGTGCTGCACGGGAACAGGCAGTAAGAGTAGTGACAATCCCCTCTGTATAATGTACAGAAAGAGAGGAGAAACTTTGCACCACATAGTGAATGTGAGAAATTAGCTCAGAAGGAGTACAAGAGACGCTATGATAATGCAGCAAGGAAAGTCCATTGGGAACTCTGAAAAAAAAATGTATTAGAACACAAAGAAAGATGGTACGAACATGAGCCAGAGGGTGTAGTAGAGAATGAAAATGTAAAATTGCTGTGGGACATGACCGTACAATGCGATAATATTATTGAGGCAAGGAGACCAGACATTGTTTTAGTGGATAAAAAAGAAAAAAGCTGCATGATTGCAGATATTGAAGTATCTGGTGATGGAAGAGTACATGAAAAGGAACTAGAAGAAACTGAGAAGTATCAGGAATTGCGAGGGGAAATCAGTAGACTAGGGCAATTTAAAAAGGTACAAGTTGCTCCTGTTGTGAAAGGTGCCCTTCGAAGGGTGGCTAAAGATTTTGACAAATGGATGGAAAAGCTTGGAATACCAGAAGATGTTGGAGTAGTGCACCAAAAACTGCCTTGTTAGGAACGGCAACGATTCTAAGGATGGTGCTAGAGATGTAGGAGGTACGTGTCCAGTTAGTCCTTGGCCATTTGTTATGACCCGCTTAACTGGTGAAGAGACAATAATAATAACTGCTAGAGCATATGCTGAAACAAGTATAAATGATACAATTGATTATAGATATCATATTGTTCGATAATAGTATTCTTATCTATTATCTGGCATTAGCAGCATATCCTGGAATAGAGAATAAGCCTGAATTAAGGTGCAGGGGGTGCCATTTAACTGTACATGTTGCAGGACAATTGCCCGTCAGCATAGCTGGAATTACAGTGTTTCTCAACCTTTTCCCGTGCGCCCCCTTATCAGCAAATTTGTGTTGGCGGACCCCCATTAAAGCTATTTAACAAACTACCAGCCTATAATATGAGGTAAAAGGACTACATAACTTTTAAAGAAGTGGCAAGAAATGGTGTTTTATTTTAAATTAATACAATTCTAAGGACAATATTGGATATAGTCTATTTTGAAATATCCTGGGAATGAGGATATTTTCTCAACTTTCAATGGCATAAAACTAACAAAAATGGGTTAGCTCAATGGTTCCCAAGCTTTTCAAAATATTTTACATGGTGGCCCAGTACATCATGCTTTTCTACCCTCGGCCCTCTGGAGCTGGAACTGACATGGGAAGAGCATTGGACCCATTTGGGTACAACTAAGATTTGGCTTTAAACTGAGCATAGCGTGAGGAATTCTTTCACTAAAGTTTATTGGAGGCTCTACAAAGGACACGTAGCAATTGCACAGGTATCATGTTTACTTTTGAGTAGCTCAATTCTGTAGAACTGCCCTAACGAATGTAAGTAAATGAAGAAACATATACGTATGCATTAAAGACATTAGCACATTTCGGCCATTTGCTGTGATATCTTATGAAGTCTAAAAAATAGTTTCATTATGCATATATAGCATCTGGGTTCTAATGATGGATAAACATTCATTATGTCAAAAAGCACATTGAAATGTTACTGACATCAGTAAATTTCCAATTATAAAGAACTATAAATAAGACTAAAGGTTATGAGAATATTAAAGCCCAGAATTGCTGAAATTTAAGAAAAATTAAGAGTAATGCAAGGCTCAAGCTTCACTAAGACTTAGAATCTGTGTTTATTCAAGCTATTACAGGCCAAGTATGCCCTTACATCAATGTGTAATATACAGACATCCTGATAGAATTGGTCAAATAAATAGAAAGGGGCTTCTAACAGTTGCCACCAGAAACCGAAAATTAATATAAATTATGGATCCGATATCATAATAATGAGCCAGACCATAAATATGTTAGAAAAGAGAACTCTTACAGTACTAACGTGTCTAATGGGGATACGAGACGTTTCTAATTAGTTTTCCAATTTTTCTGAGAGTGTAATTATACGACTTTTCCTGGGGGGTAAGACTCCCAGACTCTACTCTCCCACGTTTTAAATATGGAAGGGATGCTTTGGTATACAACCTTAGATGTATGGGTGTTCAGCTTCAGCACTTTTCTCTGATCTCTGTCTGATCGTGAGTCAGGGATAATTAAAAGTATTTTGTGCCTGCGAACGCAAAACTGAACATGAAATGTGCCAGCAAGCATAATACGATTTAACCGATAGAAATGCAAAAGGAAATCGCTGATGTGGTTCTACTTGGGTTTTAGTTTTATTAAAAGAAGTTGCTTCAATGAAGTAATGAAGTTGTAGTACATTCAACCTCTTTTGACACATAAAGGGGACCATCACATGCAAAACAAGTTTTGCTAATTCCAAAAATATTTATATTCATAATAGGAACATGAAAAAATAAATTTATTACATCGTATAGTCATGTTTTTATTGACGTTTGAATTCCTTGATTTGTGACTCGCGGGAATATGTCTTTCCACGGTGATGGCATCACCTCTGACATCAGAGATGAACATTGAAAGAGTCAAAGACAATGAGTATAGCAGAAGCAGCTGCCTGAAACATATGAGTTGCCTAGAGTAAAGTTGCATTACGAACACCAGGAAGAAATTGAAAAGAGAGAAGGTAGACAGAGAAAAAAAACTAGAGTTGCACTACTTTTCACAAGACCCACTAACAAGCTGCTTTTATCCAGTGCGATACCGGCAGGGATGGATACAGAGCTGGGCTTTCGGGAGGGCATCTGATTCTTTTTATTGTTTTTTCTCATGTGAGAAAATTCTTAGGGCAATTGTTTGCTATAGGAATACTACTTTCTGAGGAAGCATGGCTCCGTGGTCACCTGGATTGGGGTTGAGGATACGGGCATATGCGAGAAAAAACAAGGAAAATTGTGTCTCCTTCACCTTTATGTACAATTTTCCATTGAAATCGATCACTCTGAACTAGAGTACAGCTTTTTGTTATGGTGTTCCTAAGAAAATACACCAAGGAAAGACGTGGCACTTAAGTCACATAGTGATGTAGTGGGCATACTGTACAGGAAATATCGTAGAAAAGTCGGAGACTCCTATCTCCTTGTGAAGTAAAAGATATTCTCCAACAAAGCCAACAATTCTCCATTAGAAATATTGATAAGTTTTACTATTTCTCCTATGGTGCTCCTAAAGAGATACGCCATGCCAAATAAGGACACATTTGCCATACAGAAATTTGGAGTACACTCTTTCTATAAGAACACGAGCTTGAAATTTGATGGAACATTAACAGCAAATTAAGAACAAGCATTAGTCTTACATACTGTCGTAAAACGTGTTTTTGAAAAACGATGCATAACCTTTCCTCTAACATATGAACATGAAATATCATTTCCTTGCTAGTCTTAAGAGAATTGACATTCTTATCACTTCTCCCCTTTGGGTTTTGCGAAGTAGTTACCCCTAGTGAAACTATATATTGTGCTAACATAGTATGTTTATAATTCTTTATAAACTTTTTTAGAGAAAAAAAATTGGTATGCAAGATAAGCCACCTTGGATGTAGCTTTTGTCTAATGGGTTCTTAACCAATTGAGATATCAAATATTTTCCAGCATATTATCTAATTTCTAAATTGCCTACGCACCAAGAATTTAAGAACAGAGTAAGAGCAAGCCAGCCTAAAAGAATTTAGAAAAATTCAGAGCAGCCAGCCTAAACCTCTACTTTACTGGTTCTTATAAAAAAGAGTTTATATAGAGTGCTGGGTATTTGGAAAACAAATAGGAAACAAATGCATGTCTGTAAGTTAGATATTCTTTCCAACAAAGCCGACCATTCTTCATTAGATAAGTCGACAACTTTCAGTTACTCGTGTCTTCTTGAGAGGCAAAATATATCTTTCCACCAAATCGACTATTCTACTCTAAACAAGTTGATAAACTTCATAACGCCTCTTTTGGCGTTCCAATTACTGGTTTCTGCCTGACCTGCCAATCTTTCAATGACGGCTTAGTGCTATGAATGTCAACTTATCATTTGTGCTCAACAGAAAAAACTTGAACAATAGAAACTTTGAAAACCAGACGACAAATCTGCCCGCAGCTATACGGAAAGTAAGCTTCTGTGCCTGCGAGCGCAACTCACGCGGATTTCAATGATGTCTGGCATAAGACCCTTCTCATGTTTTGCACCACTAGTAAAGTTGCCCAAAAGAGGTCGTGAGTATACTTTTAGAGTACTTGCGGCTCTACACACACAAGTTATTGTTCTGTTCCACATTTATTTTGCAATATGATGAAGTAGGACATCAACAAACAGTTGAACATATTCCTTAAATTTTCAGGTGAAGCAGTTCTTCATTACTGTGAATTGCATGAAGATATTTTGAAATGGGGCTATTTCCTAATCACTCTCAAGTGCCAAATAAACGGGGTGTCCTAATTGACAGGGGGTTGAAAAAATTCCGAAATGTAATAAACGGGGAGGTTGGAATTTGAGAAAAGGATTTAAATGACTATACAAGGATAGAACAAAAACAGGTTGCCATAAAGCAAAAAACTAAAATATACACAGTAGTACGCTATTTTGCCATGAAAATTGGGCGTACATAGTACTAACGAAGAAAGGAAATGAAACGAGTGGTCTGTAAAAATAGTCAATTTCCTTAAAATTAATAAAAGGGGTCCTAATAAAGTCCGGGGGTTGGAAAAAATCGAAAAATTAATAAGCGGGGGGACGTTTATTTGGCACCTGAGCGTGATGGACAGGAATATGAAATTAGAGACAATGGTTTCAAGTATTTTCCGTATTTCATTTGCAATCCACCAGGCCAAACGCCTATAAGATCTTCATTGAACTCACCATCATTTGAAGAGCTTTTGTTGCGTTCTTCATCACAGTAAGAGGCGATTCAGTAAGTAAGTAACACCAAAGTTCGCCCAGTTTGGCCACCCCAAGTAACACCATGCAGATAAATAATTGTATACAAACAATTATCCCTGACCCTTCCCAGAGGTAAAGTTTTCAGAAAAGTTCCCGGGCTTCTCCAGGCTTTCCCTAACATTCTTGAAACTACATTTCTTTTCAAAATCCACTCTGAATCCTGCATATAGTTTCTTTCATTTATTTCCGTAACTATTGTCTCTTTATTTGGTTCTTGTGACAACATGCAATGAAACTATGAAATTCGTAAATCAAGTGCCTTCCAGAATTCAAAAAACTTACAGCCAAGTGACTTTTATACATTCTAATAGGTAGATACCTCCAATTTTTCACTAAAAAGATGACTTTTCAAACACTTGAAAGGCAACCATAAAAACAAAGCAATTCCTATTATTTCTTGCAAAAACACAGCATCTGAGGGATTAGATGAATAATTCACAATTGTCTCAAGGATTCCCCCAATGCATCCAAGAAACAGTATAAAAAACAAGAAGCATAGCAAATAGTGTTTACCCAAGTCTGGTTTGCTATTCTTGATTATATTCAAAATGGATTGGCTATTTTCATCAAGCATCACTTTTCTCCCGAGGTTCTAAAAAGAACAAATGCAATTAATATGCATGAAATGGACATACTCTTTTAAGATTTAAAGAGAAAGAAAGACACACACAAACATATACCTATAGGTAAAATAGTCGCCAAAAGTCCTGAGATGCTTCAGCTATTTTTATTCTGCGCTTAACACCCGTCCCCCTCCTCCCCCTAAACAATGTTGGTTTACAAGAAAATTACATGCGGAATGAAAAAATTCAAGTGCAAAATAACACATAGTGTCTCAGAAACAGAACAACATTGTTATAGGGGAAAAGGGGGTGCGGGAACGGCGTAATGTTTTAAATTCTGAGAGTACTATATTTTTCTCAATTTTTTGTGAGTGTCCTAGAGACCTTTGGCAACTATTGTAGATATGCTAGCTGAGGGACAGACAATCCGAACAACAGATAGAAAGATCAGCTTTGTTAGAGGTTTTTAGGAAAGAAGAATGCGTTAGTATGTGGTCAGCTGTCTTCTATACAGATGGACACTTTTTGGAAGTCCCTCCTAAGCTGAATAGGAAATAGCTTGAGTTCTAGAAGACCGGAACCTACTACAAACAGACTGTAGACACTATTTCTTTGCTCCAAGTACATAAAACCTTTTATTAAAGTGGATATTAATAAAATAAATTTCATGTGAAAATAATGAGTTAAAGAAATATGCAAAAAGGGTTACAACAAATGCTGTGCGCTGAATGTTTTGCCTAAGACTACGTATATACCTTGAAAACCTAATAGGAGATTGCTTTCAAAATCTGTCAACTTATTGGACATTCAAAGTATGAATGACGTCATTTGATGGTCAAAAGGGAAACAAAATCACCATTGTCCCTTAGCTTTAAGAGAACTCTGGAATGAACATGACACTCTGACTCGCAACGTAGTCCTGTTCATAGCATATGGTTCAGTAGGAATTTCAAAACTGACAAAAGAAACAAATTGAACTTGTTAGATGGGCTACCTTAGGGTCAGGAAATCTTCGGAAGACATTCCTATTGTCCGGCACTTTACCACAGGGGGCATTTAAAAAATTGACCTTTGAATCCAGGTCAGCAAAAACACCTTTAGTCAAAAACTTTTATCATATACATCAGTGAATAGAAAATTTTATGCTGATGCACTTGTAATAAAGAACTATGCAATTGAAATTAGTAGTTTTTAAGTTATGTGTCTATAAAGTGAATGGAATATCACCTCAGTATCACTTTTGTGCTCTTTTTTATGTGCTATATAATTGGTGTAATGTTTGACATGAACATGAAATAACATGTCCAAAGCGATAACAAGCTGCTTGAGATGAGTTCTCAATAGCTTTATAGATATTTAACCTCAAACTTGACATCACATATATGTAACAAGTAGCAATGGAGATGAGGCCAATGTAACATGGTGCAGCATAATATAAGCAGTGTGGAAGCTAGGCGAAAGGCAAAAATAGTAAAGTTTGTAAGCAACAATGTCTGCCAAGAGTCTTGGAACACTTCTTGTGATTTATGCTGTAGACGAGCCACAAATCCCCTCCCCTGTACAACAATGTTGTTTGAAGGTGATAGGACTAGCACTGGAGGGAGAAATGGTGTTTTTCCAAATACCTAAGGGCTTCGGCTATCGATTCAGCATTGTATGAAGAGGGACGATGGCTAACAATTGTCATTTCTTCAGCAAAAATAGGACCAGAGTGGGAAATTCCTAACACTGCATGGAAGTTCCAAGGACTTATGGTAATCATTGTAGTAACCTGTGATCTACATTTGGAGGTGGGGGGAGGGGGGTTACTAATAGTATGCTAGAAGATCACAACCTCTTACAAACTGAACATCGACACTGCCTTACAAGAATGGAATAGACAGTAGAGTAATCAAAAGACAGTAGAATAGTACAAATCATGACCAAGAAATGTTGGCATAGAGCAGAGGTCACCAATCTGTGGCCACGAGGCCAGATCTGGCCCAAGATACAACCTAATTCAGCCCCAGTGCTTGTGAAAAGAGAGCATATACTTGCAAGTTAATGCTGTTTTTGCTTAGTGCTGATGCTTGTTTTACATTCTGCACGTTTTGGAGCCTCCAAACTTCACTATCTCCACTGCAGTCCCAAAGCTAAACAGCTCTATCGATAATAAAACTCTACTGCTTGTATCTGGTCTGGGCAAGAGTTGTTCATAATGACTTTGGCTCTAAATTCCAAAAAGTTTGGTGACCCCAGGTATAGAGGAAGATCTAGTAATAATAATCATAATACAGTGTAGATCTGATTGCATGCAAACTCTGTCCAAAATAGGGGTGCACGAGGAAATCTTTGATGTTGTTGCTCGTTTTGATTGCTACAATTTGTGTTCTAACTCCTCATTGTTAAAGGTAAGATCGAAATAAAGGATTCCTGCTTGGCAGTTCTAGGGTGGAAAGAGCGTGCATACAAAAGGAAGGAAAGATCTGCTGGCTTCTTATACAACCAAATGTGCAATGTGTGTTCCTATTTCAAGACAAGCACATTGATACATCTGTTGAACTTTTACCATGAATAGGCAATACTTAATTCAATTTTTATGGTGAATACTATTGATATCTTAATAACAATGATAAAAATTACTTTTGGACTCATAAAAGTCATTTTCATGAGTCCAGAAAACAAATATATCATCAACCAAATAAACCTAGCAAAATCATAAACAATTTTTATGCATAACATAACATCTTATAAGCAACTATATTCCTAGGTGTGTAATTGTAAACTATTATTACTTTTAACTTTCTTTCTAAGTATCTTTTACTTTTAAAGGACAAACATTAATAGCATCAATCAACTGTTGAAGTTTCCATCCTGTGTAAAAATTCGCTATTATTATTACTAGTATTATTAATGTGGCAAGCTACATCCTGGGCTGAATTGATAATACGAAATTTTATCAACTTCATGAAGAATTTTGAATTGGCTGTCCTATGTATCTGAAGATAAGAGTGGTCTGGTAATTCAAAGAAATCTCCGTCCAAAGTGAAATGACTGCTCTATTTCATATGGTTAAAAGTCCACTATCATTAAAAGTTTAAAGTGCTGTCATGCAGTCAGTGGTGCTCTAACCATTGAGAGATCTGCATTGTCACCTAACATAAGATAATTTTTAATTTTCCAAAAGAAATGTGTTGTGACATCTGCATAGCTAGATAAGATTTACTGGATTTGCATTATAATCAGCTTTAAGGGATAATGAAAAATACAAAGAGATTGGCTGACGGTAAGGTACACAGTAATATAGTAAGGTTTGGTAGTAAGGTTTATTTACTACCAAAAAATACACAACCCATGAGCGTCAGGTAGACCCACTACATTGACGTACACCTCACTGTCAGCCAATCTCTCCAAATTTTGTACCCAAACATTGCAATTTGGGTATAGACATGGAGTTAGATTTGCTGATACAACTTTGCTGAAGGAGAAAGGTTGAGAATGGAAATATTTCAAAGATTAATTCTCCAATTGGATTGTTGATTAGTGGTGCGTCACTGGTTGATAAGGTTGGCAAAATCATCATCTGGGAATGCACTAGCTACCTAAATGTGGTATACCGATAATTCAACGATAGCAATTACTACGTTTACATACATATAACAAGTTCGATTATTAGGTTGTCAGTATGGTTCCTGTAGGTAGCTAGCATAATCCTAGATGATGATTTTGCAACTCCTATCAGCAGGTATGATTCATATGTCCTTTCTAGATCATGACCTACTGATGTGACCTACTTCTAACTCTTCCTTATATTCTCCACCAGATTAAAAGTTTGCCATACTCGACAGATATGAAGATGACTTAAATTGACCTCATAGACTTCAATTAACAAATGTCCTCATATACATGAGCTAGGCAAGAGCAAATACTGACATTCTCCGGGCTTTGGTATCTCATTGGGGCAGTAGGTAGAAGACACGGTAGATGTCCGCCATTTGTAACAATGATGTTTCAAAATGGAACTTAAGGAATGCTGCACAAACACCACGAGTAGATGTAGGATTTGGTGTTGTAATGCTGTGGCTGATGCATTTCTCTCAGGAATGCTATAACTTCACAAAGCTCTGAAAGTGAAAAAGATCTTCCATAGATACTGCACAGATGCAGCAATGATTTTCTGTATATGCGGAATTTCCTGTAGTAAACAGTTATGTTTTATTAATGATATTTCTGCAGTTACTTGAGAGATGTTCTAGTTTTCCATGCAATTCTGGTAAAGATTAGCCATAATTTACATGGTTGGGAAAAATAACTACGAATTTCAAGACCATGGGCTCATAATAGAAGTTGATCAGCATGTAATTGTCTTTAACAAAATGCTTTCTTTCCAGTAAAACAGTATTTTCCTTTCAAGTATATACTCTCCTTCCACAAGCACTGGGGCTGAATCAGGTTGTAGCCAGGGCCAACTCTGTCCTAGGGGTAACAGGCTGGTGACCTCTGCTATATGCCAACATTTCTTGGTTATGATTATGACTGTTCTACATTCTTTTAAATATTCTGCTGTCCATTCTAATGCATACACTACCTACTCTCCGTGTTCCTTACACCTTTCTTCTTGTGAGACTGCATCCATATTCAGATGGAAAGCGGCTGTCATCTTCTAGCGTACTTTTCGGTAATTCTAGCCTTGTGCAAATCTACTATCACGAGGGATTGCCATCAAAAACAAATGTTTAAAGCTTTTCGAATGAACCTTTCGAGCAGTTCCTTCTATCCGTTTCTAGAGTCTTCGTTCACGGGTTATACTTCTTGCAGTTAAAAGAAGGGACAAAATTCAGAAATACCCTTATACACAGACCGTTTTGATTCATCGTGGATATTGTCTTTTTCAGTGAAGTTAACTGTACAGCGGCCGCTGGATGTTATTATAAATTGGAGGCTAATAACACAGTCAACAAGAACAATGGAAATGTAATCCCTTTTCATTTACACATACGTCGGCCGTCTTAGCAAAAACAAAGGGGCCAATGGTTCGCATTATTAGGGTCTGCATTCTAAAAACAGATATTGTAGAAGGCTGGCTGAACTTCCTCTCATCATTTACGGGCACTGTTGCAACAACTAGCAGTTTTGACTCAATGCAAGCTTGCAGTCACACATGAATCCAAGCAACAGAAATAGACTAAAATCATGACAAGACTAGTAAATGGGGAAACAAACTGTTATTAGACTAATAACACCAATAACGCCGCAAGTCGCCACTGGAAGTGACGGATAGTGGACAAAAAATAGACAGTATGATGTTAGTTGTCTTTTCATTTTCAAGCTGTCGATAAATGGCATGACTACTGCTTCCATCAAAACCAAACATGATGTTCTTTTTGGATGCGGATCCAAGGTAGAAATATGGCATGTCCTTGTTGCATAAGAATTACCAAGCTTGGTGTAAGTATCATGACCAAGTTGATTAACCATTATGGCAACTGCTGCATCAATTGGAAGAGTTTAGACTTTGGTGGTGTTTATTTCAAAATACGTTGTGCCGATATTTGATACTCAAAATCATAAGCGTTCTTGTCTTTACATTTTCTTTAAAAGCAGCGCGACAATTCTTAAAGGAGTTTCATTTTCTTTGGCATAATCTCCAACTTTTTCCAAAAGTCATCTATCTGTGTCTTCAACTGCAATTCTCCTAATTGATCCAAGGACTTTGTTTGATTTGTCATTAGGTTTTCAGGAAAAGATGCAGCAGAGAAATCTTCACTATGATAGTTGTGCTTGAGTGATGTCAAAGAAGCCATCCCAAGTCAGTCTCATGATAGCTTTCTTTTATATACAAATTCTTTGCTACCTCAAAAACAGTTAATTTTGGTGCACTTCTGATGCCAATTTTGATTTTCTCGTATTGAAATAAACCCTATGGTAAATTTTCAGGGCTTCAGTATTTAAGAAACTAAGCAAATCTAAGGAACCATTACTACATTCATGTCACCAGGGCATGTCCAAACGTATCTCGCGTTACTTGTCAAAAAATGCCTCTTGTGGATCAAAGTTAAATTCTCAACATTCCATAAGTAAGATTCTAAATTATTGTATTACCAAGCACTGTAGAACTATAATTAAAGAAAATGCACACTGGAGCAAATCTTGTTAGTGGTGTTTTGAAATTTTCACATTTATATGGGAATTGCTCATATTTCACAAGCAATTTTCCTGGAATATCGAATATTTTGTACATTGAGAACCCATTAGTTACAAATTGCGTTCGTTGCTTTAAAGTGCATGCACTCATGGATCAGAAACAAAAATTTTGGTTAAAGGGGCATAATTAAGTGTGATTTTAAAGTCTTATTTTTATCTTTGGGCAGAATGTCATATTCTACGAGACAAAGACTGAGTGGTTCAGTTGAAATAAACAAAACCCTGAAGTTCAAAAACGATAACTTTTGATTGAGATAAACTTTTGACTTGATATTTTTCTTACTGAACTGGAAAATTTGTCTAGTTTCAGAAAAACTAAGTCCTTCTGCAATTTGCCGGGGATCTGATTTTCCCAATGTCCATGCCCCAGCCCACTGTAAAATCCTTGGGGATGCCTGAGCAGCTCTACCGACCCCATGACGTCTTTTAACCACACATAATGACCATTCAAACTCCCCTTGGTGTCCCAATCTCTCGTTTGAGAACCCCTGCTACACGTTTTTTTTATAAGAAAAAAGTTATTAGAAAATGAGGCTCAAATGGACAAAATCTTAAGAAAGTCTTAAGAAAATCACAAGGCTCAATATCCAAAATTAAGTGTTTTTATTGGTCAAAATTGATATTTCGTCATTATTGCATTCTATATGTTAAAGATGGAATTCAAATTCAAGTAACATTAATAATGAAAGTGTAAACGAATTTAGCCAGTTTATTTCAGTAAAAGTTAAGAAAAATTTAAGAAAATCTCAGGCTCAATGTCGGGAAAAGGTAAGAAAACTGAGGCTCAGACAAAATGATGGTTTTCTTATAAAAAAAAGACGTGTTTGCAACATGAGAAGGAATCTGCTACAGCACTGTGTAATGTACAAGAAGGCATAACAGTAACCATGCTTTATAATACCAATTTGTTTCAAAGGAAACCAATAGTCGAAGTCATACTACCAGGAAGGACATATGGCGCTGAAACTTGTATACTGTCTAATAAGATGGAACGAAAGCTGTTTATTGTGCAGGGAAGCATGCAAAGATCAATGGTAAATCTTACTAATAATGATAATTGGCGGATGGATAAGGTAAGGACAGAAAGGAAGGTACTAGACTCAAACATAAACATCAATGAGGGGATGGGCAAGGCACGCTGCACATATGAAGTCGGTTATATGGGCAAAGCTAGTAACAGAATGGACAGGAGACCCAAAATCAAGATTGAGGGATAAATTCAAGGCTACGATACATATCACACGAATAAAATTTGCTCATGAACTTGGAAGATGAAAGAATTGGGATTGGCTATTGTACAGGGTGGTCCTAATATTAGGTCTAAACATGTTCTAAAAAAGTGTCTATAATACTAAAATGCCATTATGGAAACTATCTATAATACTAAACTGCCTTCCATTCCGAAAAATGGAGAACAAAGGGAACAATGGCCATCCATCATTGTCAGATGTGAGGGGCTGCTACAATTTGTCCATAATATAAGGATCTGAGACAGGTGGCGTGAGGCGTATGTGGGTTATTCCAATGTGTCTCGATTGGGCAGCAGGGGCCTAATAAGCATGGATCTTTTAACTGCTTTTTTTTTGCTGAGAAAATTGAGCTCTTTTGACATGATGTTCGATGTATTGTTTCCATGAGCTGGCATCTCCTGTGGTGTCTGTCAATCAGAGGATTGTTTTCAGATGATTTCACTGTTCAGCTATACCAGGGAACACAACCGCACTGCAAGTAAGGAGTCGCCATTTTGATTTGTCCTGTTCTCCTGTGGCCGGTGGTGAATTTATTGCTAGGTAAGTGTCAACTTTCTTTCTCATTTAAATTTTGAGTTTCAAAACGTTCAGTTTCTTTCCCGTAATCTTTGCATAGTGATTTTCTCGCCTGAGAGATGAGTTATTGAGGAGAGGTGTCTGTCCAGTCTTCTTTGCTTTTCGTAGTGCCTGTTTCACATCAATCGGTTAAAATCCGTGTTATTTTTAGCGTACTTCTTAGGGGTTTGCTTATAGATATCCTGGAAGTTACGTGATTATTGCCCCTTGCTTTCTAGGGCTCATATCATGCACTACTTTACAATTTTGTTTTGTCAAAGAAGTCCAAAATGGTGATTTTTCGGCTCCCGTAAGTAGACGCCACTAGAATTCGCTTTTCTTGAGACCGTTTTAGTTTATAGTAACAACCAGAAAGAGTGATATTTCGTGACAGTGATAGAATCGAGCATTTGGAAGTTATTTTCTTTCAACTCAGGGGGTTTCATAATGCATCAATTCTTGTTTGTTCAATTTGGTGTTTTGTGTGAAGGTCCGCTTTGTGTATTTGCTTGTGCTATCTTTCTACCCGGATGTAGTATCTTACCCCAGCCCGTTTGTGCTATCTTTCCTTTACTGATTAACAGGTATATGTTACTTGGCCAAAGTCTGCAGATGATCTCACTGTTCATATGACACAATTTCTCTGTTTAACTATTAGGAAGTGCTTATTTTGACCATACATTTACAGGTAATGTCATCAGTATTGCTTTGGTACCTTCGCAGTGATTTATTTTGACGTTTCATACAATTTTCCTTTCCTTTGTTTATCACTATCGTTTATGAAGGTCAATATTCTACGGGGTTGGCTTTTTGAGTGACGTTTTGAATCTGATCTTAGCAAAGTTATTAAAACATATAAAGCCAAAGTACAAAATTTGTGTACGGGGAAGGTAGCTATTCTGCTAACGGTTTTTGTCTTTGATATCCTTACGTTCAGCCTACTATTTTCCTGCATGAAACAGTTCTTCCTCGGGATTGTTTTACTAAGCGTAGTCAGTTCAACCTGTTGGGCTATAGACTTAATTCTAGAACACTTGTGAGATGGTAGATTGCAAATATTTTCATCAGCTAATAAGACTTTTTACTGAATTATAGCTAGTGCTTATGGATAGTAGTTGAGGAGGCTTACTAGCAGTTTCATATATACAGCTTTTGTTTATGAAAGAGGTTAGGCTTTACCATGAAGTATTTGCAGCACCAACTTATTTCTAACCTTTGTATTTTTTGAATTTACATATTTTTTGTCTAATAAATAGATAGGTCTTTTGTACTGAATTTTATAACCTGTGCTACTCCATACTATTTCAGGAGGGTTATTAGTAACGTCTTATTTTAGTAACAGCTTTCTATGAAAGGGGTTAGGCTTTTTCCTGCGTGCACTAGAGAATTAATTTCAATAACTTTAATTGTATCATATAATAGCTGTGCTGAAGGCTTATGCAGTTGAAGGTACTAGCAATATGATGTGTAATGGCTGGTCAGTTTTACATCTTTATGTAGTGAATGTAAGATGATCTTGATGTTTTCTTATCTTCATTTTTTCCTATCTTTTATAAAGCCCTGCCTTCTAGCGTAGGTATGCAAGCAATTCTTACAAATTAAGAGGTAACAGGCTCCTTCTCAGTGACATGTGATGTCATCAATCAATCAATCACCATGCTTAGCAGTGGGGTATGTGCCCCTTCACTGTGTCATGTGCTGTCATCAGTCTATGATTGTTTCAGCATGAACAGGTAGGTAGAGACATGTCTTGTCTTTCTAAGGCTAACTTGCAGGTGATGTTCAATTTAAGTTCAAAATTTTGCTGTGAAGTGGGCACCTTTTAGAAATTCAAAAAAGTCAAAGTCCTTTCCCGCGCCAATGGCGCATAGGGCGGCGCCTATCTCCGTTTCTCTAGCCCAAGGCCACGCGCCTGCGAATGCAGTGGGGGCTACAGCGGGGGGGGCTGGTCCACTGGTAGCTCCGCGTGATTAACTTCCCCACTCCATTCTCATTTATCGAGCACCAGATGAGTACCATTTTTAAAGTCTTTGGTATGACTCGGCCGTGGCTCGATCCCACGACCTTCCGATTGTGAGACAGACGCTCTAACCACTGGGCCATCACACCGGTACCTTTTAGAAAGCTTAACTTTAACCCTTTGAATGTGTTAGGATCTCATTAAAAACACACTGTGCAAAATTTTGAACGATAAAAACAAAAGTTAGAGGTTGCTCAATGCCGCTGTATATTGCCAGAATTGCTCAGTTTAGCCGAAATCGTACTATGCGAAAGCACAATGCAATGAGGCATAAGTTTGCATCGACAAAGGAACATGATGGAGTTGTAAACAAAAGAATACAAGTTGCAGAAAACAGGCAGCTTACTTTATGAAATAATATAAAGAAACAACCTTGCTGTGCTTGTATAGTGCACACATATCAGTTAAAACAAGAACAAACATCTTAATAGTCAAATTCGATAGTTTTTGTGTTTTAACTCTTGTCACATTTGTACAAGCAATAACTATATGCCACATGAATAGATAACTAATAAATAAATATGGTGTACTGATAAATTAAATAGTGGTACTAGTCAGTCTTGGTGTGTTGACTCTTGCATTTGGGAATCTGCTCCTATGACCCTGGATAAGTTTAAATAAGACTTTCTTCTGCTTCTCATTGTTAGTAAATAAGGTCTACTCCTCTATAAGAATTGTGTGTTACAGGACTCACCATCTTGTAGTCGTCTCAAGAATCCCAAGTGCCAAGTCAGCATCAAGAGAGTGTAGCTATGTTCGGGCATCTAAAGAAGTTTGGAGTGCTTCTGGTCACCAACTTTGTCAGACATGTTTGCTCGATTGACTAGGCAGCAATTTTTATTCACAATGGGCCTTTTTTGAAAGTCCTCCTTCAACCTCAACAATGGCTTGAGTAATGTCTCTCTTTGCTTCAGCTGGTACTGCTGGGTCAAAAAGGGCTAATGCTATCAGCTCCTCATTTAGATAATAAAGCTACCATGAAAGCTTGTTCAAAGCAGCATTGGAAAATTGTGGATGAATGTCTCCATGCCTATTCAGACTTTGCAGGAAATGAAGATCGTTGTAAGGAGCAGCAATCCCTTAGGAGTGGTGAACTAAGCTCTAAAATACAGTCAGATAATGAATACACAAATGTCACAGACTCCTCTAGTTTTGTGGGAAGCCAGTGTGAGCTTGTCAAAAATAGGTCTATTTTAAGAGCATATAATGCTTTTGCCATCTAGCCAGCATGACGAATAGCTCCTGGTGCCATGAAAAATGTGCCTCGAGGATACCACCCAAGATGACTACAAAGTCCAGAAGTTCTTTGTAGTCATAGCATGGCTGAAACGATTCAATCTGATGAATGGTAAACTCAATTTTTGGTGTTTGTGATAAGATCACCATTATTTGTCATAGCTGATTTGAAGTTTGCTCTGTCAACATTTTCCCAATGCTTCTGAAAACTCTCGAAGATCTAAACATCAGGACCAGAGGTAGGTTCCATACAGGTAGTTAACACAGGAGATAAGAATCAAGTGAAATAATTGATGTTGACAGGCAATGTACAAAAGACTGATCCAACGTGGAATCAAGTAAAGAGCATGCACCATCGACTTGACTTGCGTTGGTGGCTTTTGTGTCAAAACATAAAGTTCACACAACTGTGGTACACCAAGAAGCTAAAAAGTGTCAAATCCAAATACAAGGACCAGCATACGATCAACGTGTTCCTTTCTTGTGAGGTCTGGTAACAACTTTCCACCCCAGCTTTCCATCCCAGAACAGGTAATGGTGTTGCAGGAGCAAACTTGTCGTTCATGTGATTAGATATGTCCTGCCTGAGAGTCGAGCCCTGCAAACAGATGATCTGTTAATGGTGAAATCCTTAATGGCATTTCCACAACTTCAGCAGTTGCTGCAATAATAGAGGTTGCCTTTCAATTTGATAGCTCTGTTCTGTCTATATAAGCAGCCAGTTCAGGACTTACAATGTTTTTTAGCTCTTTCTCTTGGTTGTGAAGTAGAGGGTTTTGGGTGCCTTTATCTTATCATTGACAGGTACAATCCACAAAGCGAAGTAGGATAGGAAATGAACTATTACACATTTGCATGGACAATGTGTAACTTGCAATTGGCATCAGGCAACACCACTACAATAAAATGCTACCATATAATCAACATTCATTATGTAGAATCAACTAATAGAAACCGCAATGAAGCAACTGTGATCATTGGCCAAACATTGGGCATACTGCAAATTGGTGACATGACGAAATAGGTTCATTGCTTTATATAAACACACCTAATTAAAGTGTGATGCCTTGCTGCACAAACTACTAAAATTGTTTAACTTTTCTGAAAATTCGTATACTGTGTAACACTTCAAAGGTTTTGAGTGACCTCTAAATATTAATTAATAGTGTCAGAATTTGCCCAAAGTGCTGCTTTGATTGATCCTAGCAAGTTGGTAGGTTGAAAGCATGAACTTTCAAAAGTTGAAAAAGAAGGACCACCCTAGGCTATCGTCCTGGAGTGGCCTGAACAACTCATAACAATGATGATTATAACGATCATACTTACGACTCTTATCATTCAGATAGGCACTGCCTTGGATGATTCTTCATCGTTTGTTCTTTGCATGTTGCCAGATTACATGTTGAAAGACTTAATAGGCTGAAAGCCACAGTAGAAACGAAAGAAAATGCTATTACTGCAATGATGCTGTGGGAGAAATTTTTTGCAACTATGGCTTGTTTCTTTCTATTTTTGCCAAACTTGCCAACCGCAAAAATTGAAATACCTTGTGCTTATTGATGTAAGCCAATTATTTGATTCAAACTTCCAATCCAGAATAAAAATTTGCTGTCAATGGTGCTCAAAATAATCACAAGAGCACAAGCTGGAAATGAGTTTGAATATTCCAGATGTGAGTCCACCATTATGGACAAAACGCGCTGCAATTGGTCAAAATGGCTACAATTCATAAGCAATCATTAATTGCAGCTTCAGATCAATATCGTCGTCATCGTTGTATAGTGCCTTGTCAGATTCTGACATTGGATGTCACAGCATAATATAAAGTTCTGTTTTCTGCCAAATGAATGATGTCCACTCCTCTCCTGTCTAAGCATTTGCCTAACCACCCAAGAAATGTCTGTCTTTGCCTTCCTCTATCTCTCTTTCCTTCTACTTTCCCTGGTACCACTTGATACTCAATGCCTCCTTTCCTTACTATGTGTCCCAAGAAGCTACATTGTCTCTTCACTATTTGGTTCATTAACTGTCGTTCAGTCTGGGCTCTTCTCAATATATCTTTAATCGTGACCCTCTTCATCCAAGAGTCTTCATCATCCTCCGTAAAAACCACATTTCTGCCGCTTCCAGCTGCCTTTTCATTGCTTCGCTTATCGTACATGTTTCACATCCATAAAACATTCTACTCCATATATAGCATTTGATAAGTCTTAGTTTGGTTTGACTATTAATGTCTCCTGCAGTGAGCACGTTAGACACCTTTAAATGCTGTTTTTGCCATTCCAATTATTCGCTTTATTTCTTGATCTGATTTCGCATCTGATGTTACTAGGCTCCCTATATACTCGAATTTTTCTACCTGTTTGATTTATATTCCATCATTATCTAAGTTGCACTTTGGACTTACACTTTTCTTTGAAATGGTCATACAGAAGGTCTTTCTTTTGTTAAGTTCTAGGCCAAATTTTCTACTTTAATTTGCTATTACAGCAATAAGGTTTTGTAGCTGTTCTTCTGAATCTGCAACAATGGCAGTATCATCTGCGTATCGGATGTTATTTACATTGAGCCCTCCTATTCTTAATCCATCCATCTGGCTGATTTTCCTCATTACCATCTCTGTGTATAGTGAGAAGAGTGCTGGTGATAAAACACACGCTTGTCTTACACCTCTTGCTATGTTTACCCAGTCACTCATATCTTGCCCTATGCGTACTGATGCTTGTTGTTGCCAGTAGAGATTCTTTATTAGTTCTAAATCTTTGTCATTAATCTTTGCCATCCAGCTCTTGAAGTACTTCAAATAACGTTACATGTTGCAATTTATCAAAAGCTTTCGCGTTGTCGATAAAACATATATATATGAATATGTATATATAAATATATATATATAAATATATATATATATATATATATATATAT
>WIPJ01003497.1:156427-167389 GCA_018155075.1 Cassiopea andromeda | reverse complement strand
TATATATATATATATATATATATATATATATATATATATATATATATATATACACGTCCTTTTGCATCTCAACACATCTCTTTGTTATCATTCGAAGCGTGAATATTGCATTCCTTGTTCCCTTGTCTGGCATGAATCCGAGTTGCTCTTCTGATATTCCTCCCTTTGTCTTGCCTCTCATTCGCTGTAATAGGATCTTCAGTGTCACCTTTGTCATGTGACTCATTAAGCTTATTGTGCAATGGAGCTCACATTTTGTTGTACCAGCTTTCTTTGGCAAGGTAATAAAGACGGATCGGGACATATCTGTTGGAAAATGTCCTTCCTCGCAGATCTTGTTGGCTTTCTTAGTCATCCATTCTGCACCTACGTCATCAAGGACTTGAATTCACTCAATATAAACCTCATCCGGACCTGCTGCTTTCCCTTTTGGCATGCTTTTGATAGCTTTAACTATTTCCTCTTCTAGAATAGGCAAGTTTTCTTTTTCCCTCCTTGTAACTATACTCTGGTGATCTGTTATCTTCAAATAGCACACAAATATATTCTTTCCATCTTCATGTACTTTTTCATTTTCCATAATAATAGTGCCATCATTTGCTTCAATGCAATTGGCCGAAGAGCAAGTTTTGTACGCTATAGTGGCTTCTTTTATTTTGGTATGCATTAGTTAGGGGTTTTTCTTTTCTAGTTCTTCAATTTCCTGATATTGATTGTTCAGTAAAATCTCTTTTGCTTTTTGGCAAGCATTTCTAACCTCCCTACCTAATTTCTTGTGTGCCGTGATGTTATTCTTTACTTTCCTTCTTTCATTCATTAGCTGAAGGATTTCTGGTATTATCCATGGCTTGTGCTTCTTTTTGGGACAAATTGGTATTGACGTTTTGGCTACCTCTTTTAAACTCGTTTGAAATACTTTTACTAATTGTTCAGCACATTGATTTCCATTTATTGTTTCCACTTGCTTCTACCTCTTTGTAAAATTTCTCTTTAACTTCTTTCTCTTTCTCTAGGGATTTTTAGATCTAGCTTTGGTGAAGTGAAATTGTGTTGTTTTAGTCTTTGAAGTTTCACTTTTATCTTTCCAACAAGCATGTCATGGTCACTGTTGCAGTTTGCTTCTGGATGTGTCCGAATGTCTCTAACGGTGATTCTGTATCTCCTATTGACTGTGATGTAATAGATTTGATTCCTAGTAATCCTATCCGGGCTTTTCCATGTCCATAGTTTTCTTGGGTGTTTAGTGAACCATGTGTTCATAATGAATTGGTTATTTTGTTCGCACCATTCCATTAACTTTTCTCCTCTCCGATTCATCTCTCCTAGGCCTTCACTTCCTACAATGTCTGTGTGTCTTCCTCTTTCAACTTTAGCATTGAAATCTCCCATAACTATATATACTTCATGATCTTTGCATTCCTTTTCACATTTGTCTAATTCCTCATAAAACTCTTCCAGTTCCTCTTCAGTAGATACACTTGTTGGCGCATAAACCTGCATGACCTTTATGTTGAAAGGTTTGGCTTTCAATTTCACTAAAGCTATTCTATCTGATACCGGCCAGAATCCAACAACTGAATTTGCCACTTTTTTGTTTAGTAAAATCCCAACTCCAAGTTCATGCTCGTCCCCTCCAGAGTATAGTGACCTAACATTCCAAGTGCTTATTTTTATCTGAATTCTTGTGTTGAACTCAGTAGCTTGATGAAGGTCCAGAGCTCCCTGAGTAATCAGAGCATCTTTACCTAGCGCAGCTGTAGGTGTATTCACACTACCTCTGTTCACGCTGTTGTGGTTTCTACTTAATCGTACACACGTTTTTTTATAAGAAAATTATCATTTTGCCTGAGCCTCAATTTTCTTAACATTTCCCGCAATTGAGCCTGAGATTTTCTTAAATTTTTCTTAACTTTTACTGAAACAAACTGGCTAGAGTGGCTTACACTTTTGTTATTAATACTGTATACTTGAAATTGAATTTCATCTTTAACATTTAGAATGCAACAACGACGAAATACCGACTTTTGGCTTATAAAAATACTTAATTTTGGAAATTGGGCCTCGTGATTTTCTTACGATTTTCTTAAGATTTTAACGATTTGAGCCTCGTTTTCTTATAAACTTTTTTCTTATAAAAAAAAAACGTGTATTCATGTTGTGATAGTCTTGGAGTGAGTACGTGGTAGGGTCCCCAGTACCTTTCCACGGAGAATGCCTTTCTCACCATTAGGCAATCATCCGCCTTAGGACATCTCGGTCCTGGTTTTTTCTTGGAGTTTCCATTTCCTAGACAGATTACCTTGCAAAGCTATTGAGTCCTGTCTACCCATGCTCATAATCCTGAGCTAGGGAGGCTTACAGGTGCTACACCTTGCCCAAGGGTGACCTGAGAGTAGTGACAGTTGAGAGGTAACTCCATTGATCCTCAAGTGGGCCCCTGTCACCGGATGCATTTCATAATCTTACCCAGGACGCCCAGATCAATATACCTTTCAAAAAAACCACATCCACCCAAAATCGAAACACATTACAATACATTGATGGCATACCTCCTACCTCTATATTTTGCTAGCTGATTTTTGCTTAACACATTTTTGCTGCTGGACAAGGCATTTAATGTTTCTTTTCCATGAAAAAGAAAATTTTGTTGCTTGCGTAGTTTCCTATCAAGGCAACAAAAGCTATACTCCACTCATCCACTCATCCATTTTATCATGGGTTACCCATTTCACCCAGGTTACCCATTTCACCCCGGCTAACCAATTTTACCCTGGGTAACCCATTTCACCCCGGGTAATACCTTTCACCCCGGGTTACCCATTTCACCCTGGGTTAACCATTTCACCCTGGGTTACCCATATCACCCCAATGCCACATAGAAAGTAAGGCAATAGGATAGAGGTCATGCGGTTGCTATATTATCAACATTTCCACATGCTTTACATACGTTTTAATCAACACAATGAACTTTGACGTTGTACTTCCGACTGAGTGGCCTTATTGAATGATTCTATTTCATTTCTATTTCAGTTCACTTGTGTATCATTTCATTTCATAAATTTCATGTTACAATATGAGAAAATATATACAAGGGCTGAGAACATTTAACATGTTCAACTTTGCTTTCATACTTTCTAGTAATGTTGCAACACAGAAAAGATAAACTTTTAATGCTATGACACAAAAGCGAAACATTTGCAACATTACCAAAAACATTGACACTGTAAAACAATAAAGACAGCACATTTGCATATCTAGTATTTTCCTCTTCTAAACCAGCTATGATATGCAGTATCGCTCATCACATCACACATACCAACTTAGAAACTCAAATGACATCTTCAACTAGCCAGAAAAGTAAGAGATCACAATTTGTAAGAATGAGCTGCAGTGTGATCTCTATTATGACATAGAGTTAAAACGACAGTAGTAACACCTGCCTCCAAATTACTTAAAACAGACATATTGTGCAAAGATTAGGAACTTTTAATAGCCAGTTCCAGGCTATCAATATATAGAAAGCAGATCCATAGTATTTATTGCTATTATCTTTTTTTAAACTTAAATCATGTTTAAAGCTAATTCACTTGTCCCTAGAGCTGCAGTTTGTTCATTTGATAAATGTGAGCAGAAAGTGTTTTCTAGGCTACTTAGACTATGCCAAACATCATCATCATTACGAAATGAATGTAGAAGCAAACACATGTTGGTGTTGATACCAAATTTGACACTTTAAATACAAGCAGACAGTAAAGCATCAGTTATAAAATAGATGCATTGGTAACTTTTCTTGTTCCATCCACTACGTTTTAATCCAATCAATTCCTCACAGGCTTTGAAGCATCTGGGAAGTTCATTCAGTGCTGTTTACATAAGCTGTTGCTTTCTATTCCCCACCATAACACTCATGGATAGGGCAACTGCTGCAACATTTTGGAGGGCATTGTTCCAAGCAAATCCTCTTTAAATTGTAACCCACTTCATATTCAGTTTGTGCTGGAGTTGAATGAGCATTCTTAGCACTGGCATTGCAGTCCAACTATTTAAATTTGGATACTTGAGATAAGAATGGTGATGAAAAAAGATGGCATATCTTCAATTCTTGATTCATGAACAAAAGAGACATATCAAAGGAGATTCATTTGGAGCAATGAAACAGTTGCAAAAGCAGCAGTTGTCCTCTCCTTGTATAGATGAATAGATGACAATGGATAGTTTGAATTACGTTTGACAAACCTTGTAGATGCTTCAAAGCTTGTGTTGAATAAGGAATACATACTTATAGCATATTTAGAAAATCTAAACATGACATTTATCATTAAATGAACAAACTTTGCAGCTCTAGGGACAATTGAATTAGCTTTAAACATGATAATAAATAGTACAGCATTTTCTATATCTGATTGCTTGGATGTAGTTAAAATATTAAAACAAACATATCTCTTCTTGTACATCCTTTCCTCTACGGTCTTTGAAAAGCCCATATAGGGGGTCTGGAAATGAGTGGCCCAGTCTATAAATAGCTCTTTTACCATAATTTGCATACTCTACAATCTCGCATATAGGGGCCACTCATAAAGCGCCAGCACTTACATCCAGATAAAGCCGCCATGACACTTCTATCTGGCCCTGCTTTTCAAATAATAGATTTCTTTTATTGGCTGTGAGAAGTAACATGACTAAGGAGATCTTTTTCGAGCAAATGCACAAGCCTATAATAATAGGCTCTAATTTTGGAAAAATGTTCCAACACCTTCACAGTTACAAAACAAGGGACCTCTATAGAGCTCTATAGACTACAGCTCTAGTCCCTTTCCTCTTTTCTTTTCAGGTTTTCCTGACACACAGTCTTTCATGAACTAACATATAGTCTCAGTGCATCTTTTGATCTGTGAGGTTTCTCAAGTTGATATGAACTCCAAAACTGTACTTCATTTGCTTACTTTATATAATCCTTATAAACAGGACTATAGAATAAGGTGACTAAAAGTGACATTTAGCAAAAAAGATATAGGTGCAGGGTGCCTATATGTGGCACTATTTTCTAGGCCTTAAAACGGAGAAATTTTGAATATCCAGATACACGCGATGGTGCCTTTATGCGAAATTATATGGTAAATAAAAATATTCCAAATGTCTGAATTGAAAAAGTAGCAATTAACACCATGGATCTGTCTCCTACATATTGATAGCACGGAAGTGAGAGGTCTGGGAACAAATTTCCATATCTAAAAATAGATTATCGTGTAATTTACTACAGTTTTCATATAGTTCACCGTTTTCAGCACACAAAACAGTGTATGTGTACTAATGTTCATGCCTCTGTCACAAAGTGAAGAGTGTAGGGGTCTTGGAGCAATATTCATCATCTAAAAATAAATGTTGCAGACATTTGCTAGAGTGGTCATGTAACTAATTTTTTTGGCATGCAAAACTGTGCATATTTTTTATCACAAAATGCATAAAATCGACTAAAAATTGTGTTCTGGCTGCTCCACTAATTACAATGCTAGAAAACTCTTCCAAGTAACTCTTGGATAACTTTTATTGATATCATACCTTTTCTTTATCAAAGAAAACATTTCGCTCCAGCCTCTCTATTTTCTTCTGATAATCGCTACGAGACTGAAGCTCCATTTCTTCAATCTCCTCTACATCAGATTCATCACTTTGCCTTGCTTCATTGACTGTTTTATCAATGTTCAGCCATCTATAGTTTCTCTTGCGACCATAACCTCCAATGAACATATCACCATCTTCGCATAACTGCTCTTGGATGATCCGAAGTTCTTGTTTATCTTTTGCCAGTGTTGCTTTCCTTGTGTTCAAAAAGAAATTTAAAGCATAAGTGAGAGATAGAAAGTTGGAAAAACAAAAGCTGCAAAATTTTGCTAATACTTAGATATGGATACTACATCTACATTTAGTGAGGAAGACAAGGCTATTTCCAAGGCAGGGTGGATACTCAGATTTTGCAACCAAATTCCAGGAGCTTTCCTGAAGCATTCTGGGAGAACCTGATGAACTTGCCATGCAATTCACGTTTCGCAAAATTAGTTTGTACAAGTAGCAAGAACTACTTTTGATTGAATGTAGAATCAGCACAGTAGACAATACCTAGCTTTCAACAAGTTAGCTGGACACACAAGTACAATTGAGGGTTATTGAGGTCCTTATCATCATCATCATCATCATCATCATCATCATCATCATCATCATCATCATCATCATCATCATCATCATCATCATCATCATCATCATCATCATCATCATCATCATCATCATCCTCATCCTCATCCTCTAAAGTTATCCGTTAAACAATTGAATTGCAAAACACAACAAGCGACGATTAGAAAAAACATGTAGCACAACTAGTGCAAAATTAGCCAAGATGCATGTAATGTATCGCCTATGATGGAATTCAAAAATGTCCAATCTCCCAAACATATCTATGTGGCACAATATGTTTCAAGACAAATTCTAAGAGCTACAAAATTGTATTCTTGCCATCTCTGATATTGTTAAATGAGCCTTCCTGTATTGTAAGAATAAAGTGGGGGGGGGGGCTGTGAATTCTTTTGAAATTTACCATTAAAAAGTGTATACTCAATCAGTTACATCTACTATACTAAACCAATTATATTTAAACGTGACTATTTATCTTTCTGTGAAAGAACCTTTCAAGACAGTTTCGATTGCATGGAATCTAGCTATCCTGATAGGAGCGCCGATATTGAAAGCAACTACAATAAATTATTCAAAAAATAATTCAAGTTAAAGCCATTGATTTGCTATAGATTTCAAACGATGAAAACAAATTCGTGATTACGTATTTAGAAAAATGAGAAAAAACAGATCGAGCAATAATTGCGAAGCTTATAGAAAGTTCAAAAATGAGTACACGTTCTTTTTATAAGCAAACCATCATTCTGCCTGTACCCCATTGTTCTTACCGTTTCCCGAAAGTGAGCAGGAAATTTCTTAGCATTTTTCAACTTTTCTTGAAATAAACTGGCTAAAATGGGTTATCTTTTTTTGCTAATCTGTTATACTAGAATTTGAAATTCTTCTTTAACATTTTGATTGTAATAATGATGGAATATCGATTTTTGGTCAACGCACTTACCTTTGGAAATTGAGCCTTGTGATTTTCTCAAGATTTTCGAAAGAATTTAGCCATTTGAGCCTCATTGTCTTATAAAGGTTTTTCTTACAAAAAATGTGTAACTAATGAACTAAGGAACTGCAATAAAACCTACTTTCAAAACTATTTTACGACAAATTTTCGAAATATGAGCAGGCTATTTAATTACTTATTTCTAATAAAAACTGTACTCTATCCAGAAGAGGGAAGTTATTAATATTGATTGACACCCTTCAATAAGCCCTACTTGTCTTTTATACATTTTCAGCAAATACACTTTTGGAAATTAAACTTCCAGAACACAAGGCATTTCAGGCAATTAAACTTTATGACAGGATATTGTCTGAAAGCTTCATGGCCTGAAACATTTTGGCTTTAATGTATTATATTAGGGACTATGAAATATACTAAAACCATGCATACTTATGAGACGTACATGTGAGCTCTATGAACTTGGGCTTTCAATTTTCTATGCGAAGGCAAATCTTCAATATCTGAGTCACTTTCATACTCATCCATTTCACTTCCAAAATCAAGATCCTCTTCATCATCACCTACATCAGAGCCACTAAGTTCAGCTTCCTCCTCATAAAACTGTGCCTTTGAGAATCTTTTTCTACAAAATAGAAAAGTTTTACTACATGTGCCTTAAGTAAACCGTTCAGAGAAGCTATTTTACCTATTTTTAACATCTCTACCTACAATGATGCTTTCAGTCAGCAGATATTATGCTGTATAAAAAAAATTGAAAAAGTAAGGTTACAGAATCTGAAGAAAGCAAATATGGCATAGATCAGAGTTGCCACTACTAGTTCAGGAAAAAGTTGCATGAATTCCCAGAGTTTTCAGTGAAATACTACTCACTTACTGATGATATTCCCCCGACATTTTTCAAACACTTAGCGTATAATTTTAGTATTTTGTTGGGCAGATATGGGGTTTGGGGGAGCCTTTACTATAAATTTCGCTGCTGAAATCCTTGGTTGCATAAAACAAACAACAGTACTTATTTTTTCACATTATTCCTAAGCACGTTAGAGTAGTACTTTGGCTGTTTCATTCATTACTTGAAGTTACTTTACCACCCCTAAATCTTCAGAACTTCTGGAATAGTTAACACAGTTTTTGACTTAAACCTGAAACACTAAATACAATTGAAGTGACTGTGAATGAAAGTGGGACACCTTTTCCAGCTGGAAAAACAGAAAGTCTCGAAAGAAAATTAGTTATGAAATAGCTACAAAATTGGCAGTAGTTTAATAGCCTACGTCCTCTTCTCATCAATACCATGGTAGTCTTTCATGTTTGATGTCGAAAAGTTGGCTTCAACAGCTAGGGCCATCTGACGTCATATAAAGGGATCCCGCCTCCAATGCTTAATCTCCAAAAAACACAACACGGGATCACCTCTACATTGAACAACTACAGTTATGAGTAAACTTCTGAAGAAGAAGAAACTTGCTGAGTGCTAATCTAATGACAAACTATGTTTTGCAGAGCCTCAATATTCGTAAATCTTTTCACTTTGAACTTGAGATTATTCTGACATTATTCTATAGCATCAAAGGCGTAACATGATCTATACACCATATTTCATCAACTATTAGATGCATTAAAAGACGCTTATAAAAAATACTACTTCTGCCTTCCTTTCTTTTTTCTTTGTATCTGTTTACTGTTACAAAAATGATTTTCAGCTATGCATGAATGTAAGATGCTCTTAATAAGTATTTAAATATACTAGTAGAGAACCAATGTTAAATAAGGGATATGAATATGAACGAATATGAACTGTCTATGCTTACAAGCTGCATCCACAAAACTCGTAACTGAAAGCAGAGATGTTTATTTAAAATGACACAGAAATAAAGATAATAGTATACAGAACTGAATTCCAACACCTTTTAGTGGCATAAAACATTCAAAAAATTCAAACTTCAGCTAATCAAAAATTTGTATTCCTACTTAACATAAGCATTTGTACATACTATGAAGTGCTAAATGTGAAAAGCCACACGACCATTTCAGAAAATATTCCACAAGCTATTATTAGAATTGGGTACTGGGTCACTGTCCTTCTTAGTATGCCCTTTCATGACTTGGAAATGAAATGTGTATTTCTAATTAAAGCTATTATTCCAAAAATATTTTGAATCACTAAATGTGAAATGCCCTTTGACCAGAAAGTGCCTCAAAAACTATTTCAAGGCTGCTTGGTCCCAACTAACTAGCGGGTCTTAAGCTATAAATTATATATAGTTTTAAGTACAAGACTGAAAACTAATACTGTTACATATTTTGAAATGCTCAAGTCTATGAAAAAGAAATACTTCCAAAAATAGCCCCTTAAGCTATTTACGATAGAGGTACTCGCTCAAGTTTCCTATATGGAATCCATGTGTATGCTTGTGTAATAGCTAAAACTTACAATAATGATACTTTTTGAAATGTTGAGGTAATCAGAGCACATAACTGGGAATATCGTTCTAATTTAATACACCTTTTAATCACGAATTGCCTTTATTCGGCAGACAACTACAGAAAAGATCACCCCTTAATTTTTCTGGTGCTTTGGCTAGAGATATGCCACCATTCTTGCCGCTCCTGGTACTAATAACAAATAAAGCCTCCCTTTTACCTTCTTCAAAACTCAGTAGAACACCTCTTCCCTTCATAGCAATAAAGGATATTAGCAGCTTGAATCTTGTCAGCATGAAAGTCCGGATTATGATTCAAAAGTTAGTCCTTAAAATTGTTCTATGAACATTTACTAAGTTGACACTATAGCACTTGATAATTGCAATAAAACAGATTTTGGATGTCAGTAAATTTCAATACTGGCAATTGTTTGGACTGGTTTTGACACTGTCTAACATAAAATACGCTATCTGAAAATACCACCCCCCAAAACTAAATAATTTTTTTGCCACTCTTGATTTCATGGCTTCTAAGGCATAGAGTCTATATCTTCAATCACAACAAAATGATCTTGGCCAACATTACCAGCCATTTTCCATCAAAAAGTTCAGATACAGCAGTTTGAATATGGTGATCAATCCTAATTGTGCTTGCCATTCAAAGATTCCTGTTGAGCTTGCAGCTCTTATCTATGTTGAGCTCATTACAAAACAGTTTGATTCCAAGAAATTTGTCTTTGCAATCAAGGGCCTTGTTCTTCTGATCAGTTCTTTGTCGTCTTTTTTGTTGTCTTCTTTCCAATGTTCTCTCAAATGATGCTTTTCGAACCTATTCACATATCTATTTACAATGGTATCATTTGAAGCAAATGACTCTTCCAGTGACTGGCCCAGTGATGTAAGCCTCTCTATCATTAGTCCAATTGGCTATGACCCACATACTTAACTCTCAGCTTGCTGCTACTAGGTCAGAGCAGCTTTCCACTATTATTGAGCTGGCAAACAATGTACAAGTTCTAGTCTACAGTCTTGGGCATATTAGTGCGAACATGGTTGAAAAATACCAGTATTGAACACCGACTGCGGTTGTCAAAATCTCGGTATTTGCAGTTCTGTTGCGGTTTTTGCGGCTTTTTGTGGTTTTCATAAAATGCTGTTTCTGGCATGCACTGTAGCTCTTCAAAGCATAAAACTGTTTGGTAATCACAAGATGGCCTGCAGTCATTCATTAGGAATGAGTATTTGCATTCCTTAGAATTCGATATTTGTATATTTGAGCCAATTGGCTCTTCTCGGGTAAAGCAAGGTACTCCTGAGGATAAACTAGATTTGATCAAAATCAGTGGAATTAAAGAAAAATTGTGAATCAAAAAATCGCAGACAAACCGTTGATCATAGAAC
>WIPJ01003497.1:129413-154681 GCA_018155075.1 Cassiopea andromeda | reverse complement strand
TTCCAACCTCAATATCGCTTGGAAAGAAAATGTTCTGCACTGAGATGTGCTCTATTTATTGACTTGCAGATTGTTTTACTTGTGTACATAAAGAGTATTCTAACATATGAAAGCCTGCCAAATTTCCCGTATTTTACCCCTTGTCCTGAATTCCTTACGCATGATTATCTTCACACGAAATTCTCGTATTCATAAGTTGCCAAAGGCATTCTTGTATCATAACTTCATATTGGATACTTTTGGTATGTTTCATACTATCAAACAAATAAGCTGCTACTTCATCGAGTTCACCTACTTGTTCACCATTCCTTCCCTTCCGCAATATGCAATGGATTGTCTCAATTCAAGCGTGGCAAGAACAACACCATGGTTATGAGCATTGAACAACAAATAGTTCAAAAGGCAGGAATTAAAGCATAAGCCACATCTTGTATTTGGTACAATAAGAGTACAGCTTGCCATTTTTTTCTCGCTTTTCTTTAGATGTAGCTTGGCAGGCCTGCATACGTATCAAAATTTGAAAAATTTTGGTCAAGTTTGATGATAGTCAAGTCAAGTTTGGATACTTTTGGTATGTTTCATACTATCAAACAAATAAGCTGCTACTTCATCGAGTTCGCCGACTTGTTCATCATTCCTTCCCTTCCACAATGTGCAATTCCTCATTTGAAGTATGACAAAAACGACACCATGATACGAGTATTTTTGAACTAGAAATAGTTGAATAGGCAGGAATTAAAGTATAAATCACAGCTTGAATTTGGTGCAATAAGAGTGCAGCTTGCAGGCTTGCATACGTATCAAAATCAGAAGAAATTCTGGTCAATTTTGACGATTTTGCCAGAAGTCAGTTTTTGCGGGCGGTTTTGCGGATTTGAAATTTTACGATTTTTGACAGTTTTCGGCTTTTGCGGTGGTCAAGACTGAAAAATACTAACAATGCTCTAGGTAAAATTGTTCAAAGAAAATTTTACATCTATGTCTTGGGAAGGTTTCATATGGACTCTGCTTCAATTTATTAATGTTTACCTTTGAATTTATAACTTTTTTCTGCCTAGAGGTTCACTTGTGAGCCTTTTCGAGATTTTCACACCTAGGTGTTGTTTTCAGAGTACTGTAGTTGAAAAGTTTATTAGTTCACCTTAGTGCCACTTCTTTTACTGCGGTTAAGGTGAAAGTAAATCTTTAATGGATAGAACTCCAAGAAAAGAAGCAAAAGTTATCACATAACATATACTTCAATGACACTGAGGCAAATATCCAAAACTGTAGAAGATGATCTTGGCGCAGGAAGAAAAGTGAAAAAGCAGCAACTAGAAGTAGGTGTTAGAAAAACAAGGAAGTGTGGAAGAAAACACAAAACAAGCAAGCAAGACGACAGAATGACGATGAGCAGCCAGATATACCTTAAAACTCTTGATATACAAGTGAAAAATGGGCTCCACAATCTAAGAAACGATGTGATATTTCAGCAGGATTTTGCCCCATATCACATGGCTGAATCAGTAAAGGTTTGGATTTGCAAAAACAACATTATGGTGTTGGATTGGCCTGGTAGTTCTCTCAGTCTTAATCCAATAGAGAATCTATGGGCTATTTGCAAAAGAAATTGAGAAAATTTGATTGCACAACAAAATCCAAACAGATTGAAGTGGTCATCTAGACAGGATTCCATGAAGTAGAAATTGAAGAAACGCATTAAAAACTTGTTCATTCCATGCCAAAAAATACCCAAATTGGTGGTAAATGCGAAAGGAGGACATTGTAAACACTAAACATATGGTTATATATAGAACTGTGGCTATCTAAAAAGGAAATTTTTTCTCATTTTCACTTTTCTCATGTTTTTCAACCATGTTCACATTGCTATCCACAAGACTGTACATCTTGCATAGTTTAACGGTCCGTTGCTCACAAAGATTCAAGTTTTAGGGCATAAAATCTGTCAAACCATTTCTTGAAATTGAAATTTTAACGATAATGAAATGTGCTTCTAACAGTATCTATAGGATTCTGTAGGATACAAAGACAACCCCACCTAACTTCATTTGTAATGGCCATTAAATTGCAATGCTTTGACCAAACATTACATTTCCGAAGTTATGGCAATTGTAATTCCCCTGTTATAGCAATGAACTTCAATGCTACACAAGCTTGTATATGGATGTCATATAGAGGACTGGGAGCAAGTACCTCTGTCTAAAATAGCTTATAAGGTCAGTTTTTGAAGTGAGTTTTTTTAACTGGCTTCAGAATTTCAAATTGTGTAATAATATAAACTTTTAGTTTTCTATGTAAAACTGTATCTACTATATAGCTGAAGACCCTATAGAAGGCTAGGATCAAGCAGCTTTGTCTGAAAATAGCTCTTCAGACATTTTCTGAAATGGTCATAGAGCTTTCCACATTTAGTGATTCAATATATCAAAACATACAAAGTACAAAAACACATTTGTGTTTTCAAAGCTATAATAGTAAATACCATGGAGGACTGGGATCAAGCATCCAATTCTAAAAATAGCTTCTGGGGGATTTTCTAAAATGGTCATGTAGCTTTTCACATTCAGGTGTTCAAAACATTTGAAAATACTAAATAAAGTAGAAAACCAAACTTTTTTTTGTCATGAAAGGAAATACAATGGATGACTGTGAACAAGCACCTCTATTTAAAAATAGCTTCCGGGGGCATTTTCTGAGCTGGTTCTGTTTCACGTTTAATAAGCACATTAAACTTTATTCTTCTGTCAAATTTCATGCTTGTATCAAAAAGTGCATAATTCACAAAGATTTTGGAGTTAACCCAGTGTACTATTTATATGATCATGGTAGGTAGGAAAGGTGCAATGAAGCATGCAAAATCCTCATTATATAGGTGTAAAGTGAATTTCAATCACGGAATTAAACTGAATGTTCTGACTTATTGCTACACATTATATGGAAAAAAGTATAAGCTTGCGTCTTTCTATGAACAGAAGTGGAGCGGAATATTAAAAAGAAACTGAAAGCAATGAAAATAGGAACATGGGCCATAAATCTCGATCAATTTGGGTAACGACAGGAATGTCTGGGACAGGGCAGTAACTAGCATTTTTCTTTTGGTAGTGTGTGAGATTTTGCGCAATGTTTTGGCCACTACCGAATGAAAGTTTCATGGAGGGTACTTTTGATAGGAATGTTCTTAGATTATATTCTGTGGTCTAGGAGGAGCAATCTGCACTGTTTCATAATGGCACTAACCATGATATATAAGTAAGACATGGGAGAAGGGACGGGAAAACAGGAGGTCTGAGGGCTTGCCTTCAGACAAACTTTTAGGACCAACGCCCACTAGAACATTGGAAAACGCCCCCTTTCAAAGTAGAATATAACTTGCATTCATCATTGAAAATTATACGAAGTAGAAACAACTAATTTCTCAACCTATAATCATTGAATTTTGAATACTTGGAACTAGAAAGCAACAAGGTCGAACAACCTCTTCTTTTCTGTCGCACCATTACACAAAGGAGAAAGCACATTTTAAGCCGGATATAGTCGGTTTGAGCTACATGGAATCCTTAGTGCATTTCATGTAAAGCTCATACCGGAGATTCAATTAGTGAAATTTCCCTTCACGCCAAGGAAATACAAATACAAAGCTATTCGACTAGAGACACTGTCCTCTTTTGGGGAACATAATTGAAAGGAGACTCATTTCCATGTAATATAAACTCACACTTTACATAGAACACGCTATGGACGTAGGCTGGCCTGCTTCCAGATCCGGCCAATTTCCAGAGCCAGCCAGTTTTCAGAGCCAGCCTGTTTACTGAGCCAGATCATCTTATATTATCAGGTACTAAATCATTATATATATAATCATTATGTACGCATGTAAGCATACCTATTCTAGGGTCATGCCTATTTTTTGAGAAGAGCTTATATAATATGATTAAATGCACATTGTATGTATTGAGGGAGTGTGCTACATTGATGTTGCTATGTTTTAAGATAACTTTATTATCTTCACAATATTCACTGCTTTACGTTTCTTTTAATATCATTAATAATACCTCATGCTAGACTTGAAATCCTGAAAAATTTAGGGAATTTAGGATTTCTTGTTCAATTTTATGAATGATTTAGGATTTTCAAGAAAAAAGGCAAAATTTTAGGAATTCTAGGATTTTAAGACAGACTGGGAGGCCTGAGCATCAGATGGAAAAGTTAGATTAACAGGGAGAAATTGATAGCAATGGAATATCATCATGAAGTGATTGGATAGTTATTAAGTACTTACTGGGATTTGTTGCAGTATTCCCTGACATCATCATCTTCCGCTTTGTCTTCCATACAATGACCCAGCTCTTGGTCACCATCCTCACTATCTCCACAACTGTCATCATTTCTGTCATCTATTCCTTGCTTGAATTCATCACTTTCTAAGAGTAAACATCCCAAAACTTCACCCAAAAATTTTCTGGAAGGTGAAAACTATGCTAAATTTACATTGCTGCTTTTTAGCGTGCTGGCTAGTACCGTAGGAGTTACATGTGTTTGCAGCACGCACTGTCAATTTACGTGCATTGGTGCTGTATCACAAAAGCAATCGCTTAAGCTGATCGGGGACTGCTGACTTTTCCTCTATTGGCCACATATACATATTTCATGTTGTGCATGTCAAGAGAGGGAAACTCTTAGCAAGGTAAAGTTAAGTTACAGGTGATCCTTCAAACGAGAACTCACATTTTATAACAACTACAATAAAATCAAAGTACTCTACCTCTTGATTACTATATCAATAGTAAATTAAGTAAAAGAAGACAATTTTAAATGGAAAGACATAATTATTTTGGCTAAGGAACGGAGTAATCATTCGCTTCTTTTGGGTAGGGAGAGGTATTCTTCATTTATCTTTTATAACCTGTTCTCCATGAATCATTATAGCTCCAGAGCATTCTAGAACTCCGTACCATTTCAGATACTCTTGCACCAAGTATATTACTTTGGTTGTTTCTTTTCTACTGTAATATGCGTGATGCATGATGCATTAATGGTAATTAACTTAGTAAGCGAGGTTAATATTGATCGTAGCGGAAGCCAAAATGAGTGGCTTCATACTGCTTCCTCAGATCACACTCATTGAAAATTCTTTCTATCTCGTCTGGATTTCTTTCAGAAGCCTAGAGATTTTGCATTCATAATACCAAAATGCTGAGAGTTTATTTTTTAGGGATTTTAAACCAATGACATGTCCTTAATTACCTGAAAGAACTGTTCCACATATTTTGAATGATTTAACAGATTCAAAACAATTAATGCTAAGTATAGACTCTCCTTATAGGAAAAACATTGGACACCAACTGACTCGATAAAGGTTTTGTCAATACTTGTGTTGTTTGTTAAGTGTCATAATGGAGTTACTATTTGAGTAAATATACCAGGCTAAGAACTGGGGAAGAGTCCCCTAATGGGAAGATTTATGGGAGCAGGTGGACTTGGTCAATTTTTGAGTGCTGAGTTCAAAAATTGCTGGTAGACAGGCGATGGGTGGATTTTCAGCCTCATTTTCATGATTGAAAGTCTTATTTTGGTAAAAGCAATCAGTGAATCATTTTAAAGCAAAGAGCAGGGGTAACTCTTGGGAATAAGCATGCTTTATGCTATTTTGTAATGCTAAGTTAAAGACATGATGCTATGCAGCCAGTGGGCGAGGCTTGTAGTTTCGTTTTCCTGGCGGAATGGCTGGGTTGGATAAAATTTGATCTCTATATTGAACAAAAAAGTTAAAAAGTAAAACAATACACGTAGTATTAGCAATTCTAGGATGCCTACTTTGAACAAAGCTGATGAAATGGAAAATATGCTGATCTTTCAACCTAGTTTCAATGATTTGTGCATGTGTGCATGCTATGGAAAAGGATTGCCCAGAAGCCAAACAACAAATACAAAAATACGTTAGTTACACTAAATATCAGAGTAATCTCTTTATTATCCTTCTTCTTCTATCACATCAGCAGAATCATCCTCCAAAATAATATTATGCAAGTATAATATTATGCGGTATTCTATTAATTTTCTACATAGTAAATGAGCAGATGGCTAACATCATCTCCATAACAAAAACTGATCTACTTAACTTGTCTTCTTTCATCCCAGCCACGATTTATCACACCTTCTAGATCGAGAATCAGTAGGTTACCATTCCTGAATATCAATGCAGCATATTCAGCACAAATAATACGCAGGGACGTGCTGAAGTAGGGGGTGTGGGGGGTTTCACACCACCAATTTTTGCCAAAGCTATCGGTAAATCACTAGGCTTGTCAGTAATCATTTGGCTTGTTAGTAAAAGCTGCAGTGGCGGGATGGCAGTAATAAGTATGCTTGCAGATGCTATATCTTGTACAATATCTATCATATTCAAGTCAAAGTAGATTTGCATGACAGACATCTGATTCATAGCAAAACGTAGGTCATATTCACTAAACAAGTACTTTCATGCTATGCGCAGGCACAGAATTGGCATAGGTCTGATTACACTCTCCCCTTGTATTCAAAAGTCATCTGTATAAGAGCATTTCAGATTGGTGTCAAAAAAGTTACGAAGCAAGTCAACCTGTTCTGTTCTCAGGAATGTGCTAGCAGGGAGGGGGACACAAGGGGAGCGATCTTTTCATCTTGGCTTAGAGATCTGGGTGGCTGTGCAGGCACACACAGTAGGCGCAGAACTTTTTGGTGATATCACAAATCCTATGCTTGTCTTCTTCTACGACTTTGAAGTTGCATGGATCTTTCATTAAGAGCTTCAGCGTACAGTTTTTTAAGTATTATAATTATCATTCAGATTTCACGTAATATATAATCTGTGTCAAAGCTTTGTGAAATAGCTCCTTGTTTCTGAACTCAATGTCGAATATATCATCCCAAAATAGCATTTTCCAAGCATCTTGGGACACTAAATTTGAAACATTTTCTTGGGCCCAACCATGGTGGGCCCTCGAGAAGCTTTGCACAACAGAATCTATAATCATTGCCAAAAGTAGTTGGAAAGCAGCGAAAACTAGCTGCGAATGCACTCTGTCATCCCTTCAAAGGCCTACTTAGCAAATCACCCCATAAATGATAATGATAGCCCCCTCCCCCCCGGAACAATGTTGGGTTTTGAAGATAATACATTGGATAGGACGAATCGTACCCCAATACTAAGCGATTGAACCCATATCTCGAAATAAATCAACTTTCTATGGGGGAGGGGAAGGGGGAGGGGAAGGGCAGAAAAGTGGTAGAATTTTGCTATTTGATCCAACACTGTTTGCAACCATTGTAGGTTTTAATCAAGCTTGAGCTATACATGACTTATTCTTAAGTTTCAGTGGTTTGGAACCTTAATTTTCTCATAGGCTACATCTAAGCAATGTCTTCTACAATATGTACCATCTGTAAGTCAAAGTAGAAACCATAATGCATTGTCTTGCAACTGAGAATAAGGAGATCAGTAACTCTACCAGCAGTGCTTTCTCTATTTCAGAATCTGCAAAACTTTGTAATAAGCCATATCTTTTGTCAAAACAATATAGTGTGCCCCTTTTGCGGAGTGGACCCCTGCTCTCAAAAAGTCCTAGTTGTGCAACTGACATTTATATAGAAGTAAGACAAGCCAATACCTATCTTGACATGAAGGATTCTTTTAGCGATGATACATATATGATTGAGATGTCTTTGCAAAAAGCCAAAATACCAAATAGCAAGATACTATGCAGGTTGCATACATTAAGAAGCATTGTTTCAGTATTTTTACAGAGGTCTACAATTCTAAATTATCAAATAAGATTAAAAATGATGATGTTATAGTTTTCACTTGGAGATCGGGTTAGAATATAGTTGTGCTGATGAGCCATTTGCAAAGTGTTATCAAGGATATTGAAAGCAAGTGTAGTAAATAGCAATTTATGAATGCAATAAAAATTGTCAGATATGATAATTCTCATGCAGTATCAATTTTTGTGTTGGACAGGAAAAACAATCTATGAAAAGAGCCTACAGTTTTCAGAAAAGGAGAGGCTTTCTCAAACTTTATTTATCTGTGAAGAATAATCTGCTGGGAGGAGTCTCTTCAATTCAAGTACAAATGTATAAATGAATTTCAAAAAGCTACGCTACCTCCGCTACTCACATTTTGCAAAGAAAATGTTTCTCTTGTGTCAGACAGAACAGTGAGTAAAGACAGGAATGGGGATAATATAGACTCTATTGAAGTTAAATGTTTTCATTTCATTTGCACTTCAGTGTGAAAAAAAATGATTTTACCACGATAGTCTGCTTCAAAAGACATCTATCTTTGTCTCAAAAATTCCCAACTGAAATTTCTGTCCAAAAGTGAAAACAAAGGGACCTAGATAAGGAGATTACAAGCTTCGACCTACTTTCAGGTCACTAACTTAAAATGAAAGCAATGTATGATTAATGCCCTTTAGTAAACAAAAAAAGTCCTTCTGAACAAATTTCAAACCTTCATCTTAGATACAGCACATCTACAGGTGGCGGATGGTTGAATGGCCAGTAGGTATGTTGGCTTGCTGCAATATGTAGTCATGGACCATGCAGTAGTAGTGTAACATGATATAGTGAAGTACAGACTGATATTCTCCTCCTGTATAACACCTTACAAATGGCCCCTGACGGCGCTATGATAAGACGACTAGAGGACGCCTAACAATAGGTCTCTGTACCGCTAGTGCTTTGTGGTTGATGCTAGAGATAACCAAAGGCTAACTTTTACAGAAAATGGCCCACAGGATAGGCCTAACAAGCCACTGCGGTATTTCTGCTCATGTAACGCATAATGAGCTCAATTGGAATGGCACCCAGTTTCAAGCAGCCGTATGGTGGGCAGGGGGTGCTATGAATGTCCAGGCTAAATTCAAATTTAGAGAAAAGACAAAGGAATATGTTGATACTAGCGACAATAAACATATCAACAGTGAACGGGACAGAAGAGGAGCTTATCAAAATAATGAAAGATAGGGTTACACTCATGAGAATATGCGAAACACGAGTAAAAGTAAAATTTAAGAACACATTATAATATGTGGAGACTTCACTAAACATAGGAACTCAAAGGAGAAATCTAGAAACGTAATTGGAGAACATAGTATTGGAGAAAAACATGAAGATGGAAGAAAATTGCAGACTTTGCAGTAGTCACAACATGGCTATAATGATTACTTTTTATAGCACAGGGAAAGTCAGAAACGGACTTGGTACTGATGGAACAAGGCACGAGATACATATACGATTGATATATTTTTAACCATTCATAAGACAAAATTTTGAAATATGAGAGTGATACCATCACTGTCATTGGATTCAGGCCATAAAATAGCTGTTGACATCCTAGGACTAGAACAACTGAAATATAAATCCAAATACAAAAACAATGTAGCTCCAGAATTGAAATACTAAAGGATACGGTGCCTAGAAAGAAATTTCAAGGAATGGGCAAAGAGTGCAGCACGTAAGGAAAATGGGAACTAAAAAATATAGCATGAAAACAGCAGCAATTCATATGATCGGGAAAAGGACAACCTAAGAAGGCAAAAATAGAAGTGCACAAGGATGGACAGAGAAGCTACAAGAGGCAGTTAAGAAAATGAAAAAATTGACAAAGTGGATGACAACACAAACTCATCAAGGTAGGGTTAGCTTAAGTAGAAGCACAAATGGAAACAGAGAAGATCAACACACCAGAAAAGTAGGAAGCATGGAAGAAAATAAGAGATGAAAAAAGAGGAGCCTTCCAGGAACAAGGAAATTGGTATACAATCTTGCGAGAAACTATCAAAATGGGAACAAGGAAATAACATATATCATCAAAGACAAGGAAAACACATTATTAGTGAAAACCGAGGGTATCACAGAGATATAGAAGAAATATTTTGAAGACCTAAATGCTGGTGATGTACGGGAACAGAGAAACATTACACGCAAGACATTCAATGAGATTGAAATCCAATAACAACAGACAAATTCAACAGGGCATTGGCACAAATGAGAAAAGGCAAAGCTGCTGGAGAGGACCATATATCAATAAAACTACACAAAACAGCTGGATCACGATTTTCGGGGGAATTGCTAGACTTATTCAACATAGCCTATAACACAGATGTGTTACCAAAGGACTGGCAAAATTTGAATTATATGCCTGATATGGAAAAGGGAGATAAAAGAAATTGTGGAATATCAGAGGGGCTACACTGTTGTCACATGCGGGGAAATTGTACAAGCAAATTTTCGATAGCTTTATTATTGCTGAAAGCTTTATTGGAGAATGGCAGCAGGGATGGAAGCCAGGAAAGAGCACAATAGATCTAATCTTCAAAATGATATTTGAGAAAACCATGGTATGGAGGCAAGGACAATTGGCATTATTCATTGACAAGGAAAAAGCATTTGATAAAGTTAATAGAGAAGCACTATGGGAGACCATGTCAGAGAAAAAATTACTCTATACCACCAAAATTAGTATGGATAATCAAAAATATGTATTTAACAAATATCTGCAAAACACACAGGGTCAGTGAGTCGATGGTTAGAAATCATGACTGGAGTTTGACATAGTGATGTGTTAACGCTGCTGCGTTTCATACTTTTTATGGACGAAAGCATGAGGAACATTGGAGTGGGAGGACATCATGAGGAACTGGCATATGCAGATGACATGACTGTAGTGGCAGACTTCATCACAGGCTTACAAGATAGTATAAATATTTGATATCAAGAAATGTTACAAAAAGGAATGAATCAGCAATGGAAAAAACTGAATTTATGAGTATCAGAAGAATTTGTGAAGAGCATAATGTACGCCTTGGAAGCGAAAAATTAAACCAAGTGGGGGAATATACCTACCTAGTTATAAAACTGGATTTACAAAATGCCCAATAAATGGAGACTGATAACCGAATTATGAAATAAATCAATAATGTAAGACTTATGTGCCCCTTATTAAAGGATAAGAATATTAATGGGAACTGCAAACTAGTAATTTATAACAAAATAATAAAGCCAACATTAATGTATGGAAGTGAATGCTGGTCCCTAACAAGAACTGAGTCATAAATACAAGCAGCCCAAATGGATCCCCCCAGAAGTATAAAGGAAACCACAAGAAGCGATAGGATAAGGAACAAAGCAATAAAAGCAACACTTAAGGTGCAGCCATTATTAAACACCATCAATAAAAGGAGCTTGCTATGGTACAGATATGTTATGAGAATGCTATGGTAAAGATATGTTATGAGAATGCTATGGTACAGATATGGTATGAGAATGTCAGACTGGAGAAAGGCTCTGTTATGGATACCAGAAAAAAAAGACGAGTCGGAAGACCTAGAAAATGATGGCTAGAAGAAATGCAATGGGTACTGGTACAACATTACATTATGTGCAAGCAGAAGGAAGGTATGACGACCGGGTGAAGTGGAGACACTTCCTAGAGAGGTCGACAACTGATAGATAGACTACTCTCTACCAGGCAGATGATGAGACAGGGTGACAATGAAACAATTCAAATGCAAGCATCACTTCAGCTATCGATTTTTCTGTCCCACACTAAAATGATAAAGAAACAGTCTCATATATATCACATTAGAGTGTTAGATTAAAAGTACGCTGTAAAAATAATGTTGTGTACATACTGAGACCAGTAAAGGTTTCTTCTTCCAAGTGCTGGCTACCATCATATTTTCCAGAACAGTGAATAGGACTCTCAACGTACAATGGGCCAATAGCAGCTTTAGGGCCAATAGCAGCTTTAGGTTTCAATATGTCTATGATACTTTTTTCAAACTGGAACTCGTTACCTGGCTGTCCATGGTATTTCTCTGGCTGTTCAATGGTAGATTGGATAGAATAGCTATTTTCTGCTGTTGAACCAAATGCTCCAGAGCATAATTCAAGCATTATCTTCAAAAAAAGAATACAACGCTCACACTAAACACAGAAGAATATTAAACAAAATTCAATTACACTGAGTAAATAACTTCAACTTTGTCTTTGCTACAGGAAATTTTACGGCTGGTTGAAACTAACTTGGGAATGCTGAATACGAATCTGACGTCAAAATATGGCAATCATGCCAGGTTGTACAGATAAAGACTGCGGGCAATGATTCAAACAGCTACATGTGGTAAAATCACAAAGGAATAAAAGAGGACTGAACAAATTTCCCAGTTAACTATACTCAGTGTTCCAATTACATGCCAAATAGGTGCTATAGACAGTCCAGACATGCTTCAACAATAGATTTCCATTAACGAGATCATCTGGGTTCTCAATGCAAAAAGCAGTAAGAGTCCTCCACCAATGATGGAGTGAATTTGCCATAGTACCACATTCCCAGTACAGCTATATCTTGGTGAGGTTGTTCACTGTGATCGACATTCACATCTCCAGGGCTAGGTTGAAAGAAATAAATAGTGAAACCCCCCAGCATAGTGTTTTGTACTGCTGGAACAGATTGAGCACTATATTCTGGCAATTTTAACCTCCGTCACTCTACAACATCAACTAAAGCCTTCCATGAAGGTGTTTCTTTCCTAAGCTGCTTTGTCTCAAACAATTTTTCCAAACCAATTCAAGTACTTGTGGAGACAGCCATCCTTGAGTTTTTCCTCTGCTAAAATAGCAGCAAAATTTTCGTGAATATACTTGACATCTGCTCCACTGAAGTCCATTATCTTAACATAGTTCCTGAAAATCCTAGTTTGACATGAAAAGGCGGTAGATAAATTCTTTGCCTTTCAGCCAGAGCCTTGCTTTGAACATTTGACGTTTTACAAACTCCTCATTATATTTCCATTCTTTATATTTATATCTTTAGCACGATTTATGTCCAATTTACATGGCAAAACAGCGAGCTTCTGTATATATTTTAGCTCTATGATATATGATAGCCTGTTTTTGTTCTTACCATTCTTTTATACTCATTTTATGCTGTTTCTCAAATTCTGACCTCCAGTTTATTTATTAGATGTTGGAATTTTTTCTGACCCTCCGGATTAGTAGTAGACTACCCCCCGTTTACCTGGCACTTGAGAGTAGGGAATTTGTTCTGAAAATTCCTTGGTGCTGTTTGTGGGCAATGTCAATGGCGTGTTTTTCATATGATGGTCGTGTATAACTATAAACTGAGCTCCAACCATTAGCTCCTTGACATGAGAAAAACATTTCAATGCAGGCAAGTCCCATTTACCAGTTCAAATAGTATATAAACGCATACATTCATACATTTTTCATTTGTTTTAAAGTGCGATCGTATGGCAGTTCCAAGGAGATGATGCCGACCAGTAATTTACCTCTAATAATAACATAATGACATTTAACATCTAAAATTGGAACAGTAACTTAAAAGTAAGATTAATCATTCCTTTTATTAAAAATAGTAATGTTACCTTTCATAAATTTAAATTGTTTATCAGCCTATCATGACTAATCAGTTTTTTTCTTGAAAGTATTCCTTTCATAATACAGTCCCTCTGGATCTGTAAGTGCTTCTCCAAACTTCAGTTTTGAATCTATCTACTTTAGGTGCCTCAAATTTTGCGAGTTTTCACTTCTGGGAGTCAACTTTTCAAATTCCATTACGTCTGGCTTGGTCTTGTGTTCATTGTGTTCATCAAGACTGCTATGCACCGTTGTTATAAGTAGGCAAGCCGGTGCCACTTTTTACTTCTCTTCTTGGAACATCGTAAATCTTTCTTGTTGCCCTTCAATGGATATTTTCTGGCTTTTTAATCTAGGGCGTAAAACAGTTGCCCCTTCAGCGATGCAGTATGTAACTCTTGGTGCTATGGTGGAGAAGTAAACAGGGTTCATAAAGCTTTTGTGGTAAAAAGTTCCCTGATTTGTCGTGTAATCTGCACAGTTTCCCTGACTAATGGGATTAAAATATATACAGTTTTCCCTGATTTATTCTAAAATTTTATGATTTTCCCTGACTAAGTATCGAAAAGATTTTACAGATACTTAGTCAGGGACAGTGATGGCCGGCTGTTTCTGGCAGGGGTGGCCAACACCTTTTTGGCGCCAATTTCACCAAGTACACTGCCAATTTATGATTACTTCATAGCCACGATGGGTAATATGGCTGAAACACCATCGTCGGCGATCAAATGTCATAAAACAGTACACAAATGGAAGTACTCAAAAAACTTAGCCGCTGGGGTAAGAACTGGGATTCTTCTAAATTCGCGAAAAATTGACATTTGGATATGTTTTAAGTTACAGGCACCACTCAGCTAGAAAACTACACGAGCGGAGCGAGCAAAAAAGTTTATGAGACCACACCCTCTAGAATTTTGGAAAACGCCCTTTTGGAAAGTAGGGCAATGTTTCTTCATCATTCATATAGTAAGAGAGGGAATACATGTCGTCATCGGAATCTTTTAAAATGGATTACCTACTACATTAAAAACTTATCTTAGCCGACCCTGTTTGTGTCAATTTGGCCTCATACTTCTTCATCATTATGATATGTGGCATAAATGCCGTTTTTGCATCCATTAGAAGGGCTTTAGAAGGCCGCATTTTGGTCGCGTCGAATTCAATTCAGAGCAGAATTTGAATTAAGTTTGGCATATTTGGCAGGATTTGCCGTACTTAATTCACAAGTGCGACGTAAATGTGGCATGGCTTTATACGGCCGAATTTTGGTCGCCTTTAAATGCAAGTTCCGGATATTCTTTTCTCTAGTCTGTCAAACATTCAAGGTAAAGGCAACGTTGCACATGTGCAAACTACTTTTCATGTACGTATCATGGTACGTATTTGCTTCATTCTCAAGAGCACTGCATGCAATATCGAAAAGACATGCCAACTAACTATTTTTGATTAGAATGGTCTCATTAGCACTACTATTAATTTCTTTGATTTTCTAAGGTCTAATTGTCTTTGGTTTTAATACAAAATGAACGCAATTCTCAATTCTTGACTCACGAAAGCCATGCTGGTTTATTTTTGGCAACATTCCAATGCACTACGTCATGTCAATTTGCTGAGAGTGGAATTAGATGCGACGTCGAAAACACGTATAAAGTGACTGCCACTCTTGTCCTGCATTTTGGTCGAACTTAATGATTTCAATTCGACGCGACCAAAATTCGGCTATATAAAGCCCTCCTTAGTAGTATCATTACCAGTTTTTAGAATTAATGTATCTATATGACTTCTCTATCCAGAAGTTGGAAAGATTTGCTTATGCATTTCTATAAATATTTCCCTGTTTTACACAGTAACAAACTGAAGTGAAAGCAAAGTCCTATTGAGTCAGATACAAGTTCGATTGCAGGACCAACGGCTCTCCTTCGATAAGCATTTTACTTCGTGAATTTACTTACTGGGCATTGCAGCTAATTGACATTGAGTTCACTTGCTAGTTGTAAAGAAAGTTACATTGATGCTGAAATACAGCTAGATATAAGATGGAATACAACTGCATAATTTTTATTACAGCTGCCTATCCATCTCTTGAAATGGTTTGGCACCTAACTTGAATCCTTATATTTGCTTTAGTGTCTTTCGTTTTTCTTTTATGACTGGAATATGCTGTTCTCGGAATATGCAAGACAGTCTATTATCAACTTTCAACCCTAAGGCAAACAGTTCAGCACACTATGCTCATAACATTTAACCCAGTTGTTTTTGTGTCTAATTGGCTCAGTAAACAGCCTTTTCTTCAGTATCATAGCTTCACTCCTGTAAAGATGGATCGTTAACTTATGTTTTTGGCACCACAAATATACTTCTTTCATGGCAAAAGCCATTTTGTCTATTACAAGCTCAATGCTGGTATCTGAGCAAGAAAAGGTAGTGTCGTCTGGCAATAGATACACTTCCCCTACAGATACGAACACTAACACGTCTTGGGCCAACGAGTTTTTGCGGAACTCCACAGTGAATGTGTTTTGCTTCTGAGGCTACCCGCTTTACTTCTACATATTGTTTTCTCTCACATTACTAGCTCATTATCCATTGAAGAAAATCGCCTGAAATTCCAACTGCAAGTAGCTTCTGGGGTAATAGGTCAGGAGACACAATTCAAATGCCTTTTTAAAGTCTACAAAGACAATCCCAACAATGATTCCCTGGTCCACTGGTTGTTTCCACTTTTCTTTTAACTTTACTAACGACCTTCTGTTGATCTTCCCTCATTGAATCCCAACTGATTCTTGTTTTTCAGTTCGTTGCTAGCTGTATGTTCATCTATCGACTCATGAACTTGACTTTCAAGTAGCTTTTTTGGTTGCTTAAACAGTGACAGTAATCTGTAATAGGTTCTTTCTGTCCTTGACACTTTCTTGGAGGGCGGACTTCACTCTAGCATTTTTCAATGTGCTGGGGGTACGTACTCTGGTTTAGATTGAATCTGAATAAAATTCTAGACCACTCAATGAACTGTCTTCCAGAAGGCTCGTCTCGTTGCTTGTACTATTGTCCAGCCAAGATGCCTATCTAGGGTTTATTTTCTTGAGCTTAGTTCTACGTCTTGCTTTGCTCAATACCAGCATGTCAGTGCTTGGTGCTACCATATAAACAAAAGAATTCTTGTCCTTCTTTTCTTGTGTGAACTTTTCAGACAGTTCTTGATAAATTCATCAGCGTTTGCTTTATAATTGGTGACAAGAAGCCCATTTGAGTCATTTATTGGTGCAATTTTAGATATGGTATTTGTCATTGTCATTCTTTTCTAATTCTTCCAGAAATCTTAACTGCAGGAAGCATCTCGAAATTCTTTTCTCCAGTATTTGACTCAGCCTTTCTCATAATCTTTTCTTATATAGTTCTTATATATTCTCCCTTGTACTCTTGCCATTCCCTAGACAGTCTGTTGATACTACAGAACTTTACCACTGCACGAAAACGCCGCAACATTATTTTGACATACTTAAAAGATTTTTTCGTCCGACACTCATCAGAGTATGAAAACGTCGGATAGTGACCTAGGGGTTAACCGAAAAATATATCCAGATGCAGTTAGTGTGTTAGGATGCGTCTAATTGGCCCCAAGTGTGACCAATTAGGACCTACTAACATTGTTTACTTGAAGAGTCCCAATGAGAAAACAAACTCATTTTGTCTACACAAGACTGGATTTTAAGTCTATCACAGCACGAAAACGCGGCACCATTTTTTTGACATAATGAAAGCTTTTTCGTCCGACACTCATCAGAGTATGAAAACGTCGGATAATGACCTAAAGGTTAACCGAAATATATATTCAGATGCAGTTACATGTGATAGGATGTGTCTAATTGGCCCCAAGTGTGACCAATTAGGACCTATTAACATAGTTTACTTAAAGTGTCCCAATGAGAAAACAAACTCTTTTTGTCTACACAAGACTGGATTTTGAGTCTTGATGTAAACAGATTCCAAAACACTTCAATGAAAAGACGATCTTGCTTGCCCAATGATCCGAAAATTGTCGCCTGTATAGGTTTTGGCGCACTCTGGATTTGCAATAAGGTGTTATCCCATACGAGTTGGCTGTTCTCTTACAGTATTACTTTTCTTCCTGATGCTTGCGGGGACATGCTGTTTTATTCTGTCTGCTAGTCTCTGCGTAGTGCGTCCTACGTACCGAGCTTCACATCGGCACGAAAATTCATAAACAACACAACTTTTTTGAGTGGTAGGAACGCAATCTGTTTTAGGAGATGGTAGCATAGCTCTAGTGTTGTAAACCACACGGGGCTTCACAGCATAGTAACAAGATGTATGGGCTTTACTGATTTGACTTTCAAACATTGATGAAACATTACCAATCCAAGGCAATTTTAGGTATACCGGGCGACCTAGGAGATTTCAATATGCATAAAGAACATTTTCAGACTATAAACTCCTTACGTTGCAATGAACAGATCCTTATTACAAAACCTGATAAAGGATCTGGGGTCATCATTTTAAACAAAAATGATTACATCAAAAAGAGGACTGTATTCTTGATGATAAAACCAAGTTTCTGATCATGGGTGGTGTAGACTTGCATGACAATATGGCCAAGAAGGAGCAGAAGTTGAAAAAGCGTCTCTTAGACTTAGTACACCAAAAGATCCTGGCTCGTGATGTCTATGATAGGGTTCGACCCACATGCTCACAACGACCGCGAATGTATGGCTTGCCTAAAACACAAAGAAAACATCCCACTTAGACCGATTTTGTCTATGATTGGTTCTTCCCAACATGAACTTGCTAAATAGTTAGCAGAAATTTTGGTACCGGTCCTAAAATTATACTCCTCACATTGCGTAAAAGATTCCTTTACGTTAGCTAACTTTATCCAAAACTGTAAGCTCGAGCCTGCCAAATCATTTCTATGCTCTTTTGATATCAGCACTCTGTTTACAAACGTCTCATTGGATGAGACCATAGAGATTTGTGCTGATGCTTTGTAGCGAGGTCACCTTGATTGCCTGCCATTCCCTGAGGACACATTCAGGGAATTGATGCTAATTGCTACACCAGGAGTTGCATTTAGTTTCAACAACCAGATGTATAAACAGTTAGACGGTGTGGCAATGGGTAGCCCCTTGGGTCCAGCATTAGCAAATATCTTTGTTGGCTCTCATGAAAGTAGACTTTTCGACAATACTGCAAAACACGGTGCCTAGTTACAAAATGTGGACGATGGTTTTGGTATCTTTGGTTCCGAGTTGGATTGGGACCACTGTCAAGAAATACTAAACTTTTACATACAGCTCCAAAATTCACTGTAGAGGAGCAAAACAACTCCTTTAATTATCTAAATGCTCTGGTAGAGAAAGAGGGCACCAGATTTCTTACCAGCATTTACAGGAAACCAACGCTTACTGGGCAATGCATCCGTTGGGATTCCTTTAGCCAAAAGAAAAGAAAGATTAGCCTTATTAAAACCTTGGTTCACAGGGCACTTATGATTTGCTCTAAAACTAAATTGGGCTAAGAGCTCGACAAAATAAAGCAACTGCTCATTGAAAATGGACATCCAAATGATGTTCTACTGTCTTGTATCAATCAAAAACTAGCCAACCTTGCAGCAGAAAAAATGATAGGCCCAGAGTAGCGCCCAGTATAGCTAAAACTACCCTGGTTTGGGAATTTTTCATTACCGTTTGAAAATCAAATTAATAAAATCACATTGAAAAGCACATCATATCTTGTTTCTATGCTGTGACACCCCATGTGGTTTACAACACTAGAGATATGCTACCATCTGCAAAAAATATAGCGCTCCTACCACTCAAAACAGTGGTGCAGTTTATGAATTTCTGTGCCTATGTGAAGCTTGGTACATAAGACGAATTACGTGGAGGCTAGCACACAGAATAACGCAAATATTCCCACTTACATCAGGAAGAATAGTAATACTGTAAGAGAACAGACACCTCGTATGTGCAAAAACAATAATTCAAAAATAATTGTGAGTCGTCTATAGGGCAACAGCTTAATACAAATCCTGAATGCGACAAAAGATATACAGACAATAATTTTAGGATCGTTGGGCAAGCAAGATCGCCCTTTCATTTAAGTGTTTGGGAATCTGCTCACATAGAAAGACACATTCCAGTCGTGTGTAGACGAAAAGTTCGTATTGTCACTAGGACTCTTCAAGTACACAATGGTTAATAGGTCCTATTTTGCCACACTGGAGGCCAATTAAACACATCGCCAATTAGACCAATATCACATGTAACCGCATCTGGCTATATATTTTGGTTAACTTTTTGATCACTATCCAACGTTTCATACTCTGACGAGTGTAGGACGAAAAAACGCTTTCAGTATGTCAAAAGAATGTTGCTGCCTTTTCATGCTGTAGTAAGAACTATTTCTTGGTTATATACTATGAGCACATGGATTGGAAAGTGACTATTTGCTTGAAGCGAAGGAGGGATATAGGAAGACAGCTGAAGGAAGGCATGGATTGTTTGACAGACATTGGGTGAAAGTAACCAACTATTGGATTTAAAAAGACATTTAGAGATCAATGAGGGTAGAGATTAATATTAATTAAATTACCATGACAGCCACCACAGGAAGAAAAGGAAATTCAGGTGCGGGCATAAAACGTAGCACATGAGTTGTAAAGAATCTGAATAAAAATTGATAGCAGAGAGTTTCTTCATGCATTTTTCAATTTCCTTTAATAGATGATTTATAGGTTGAATATTTCAGAGTTATGACAGATATTTACTCTTTTAGCTTGAAGTAGTTCAAAGGTTTTAAATCAAAGTTAAGGCCATGCTCAACTGCTCTCAACATTTCACTGAAAATCGCTTAATACCATGCTTGGTGAAATGTTGAGACCAATTTAACACCTTTTATAGTGATGTTTTCTGTTGTATAGTGATGGCCAGTCTTGTCTAGAGAAAATTATACCCGCTGAAAATGTTTAGCGCATCAGCTTAACAATCCCATTAATCATAGTCAAGATTAGCAATGCTTTGTGCGATTGAACACTCCATTGAACACTTTTTAGTAGGTACAAGGACAGCAGATAGCTCTTAAAAGCTGTTTTATTTTCTGACTTGATAAGCAAATCACATGACCAATGATGTATCTAGTGAAATATTTAGAGGGATTGAACAGGACTTAATATCAACAGGTAGAGTGTAAACAGTGCATCCATCAAACTTGAAAGTACAAAACATGTTTACTTAGATATGCTCTTTATAGTCTTATGATAAATATTCTTCAAATGCTTGTTGAAAAGATGAAAAAGATGGTAACCAACAATGATTGCAAATTCGACCAGAATGTGTAAAAACCTATATACAATTTCAGTAAAATTCTGAACTTCAGATATGAATTCTCTAATGATGAAAGGATTTTTACACATTTGTTCCATGCTTGGTTTGTGGCCCGAGACACAATTGCTTCAAATTCACCTTTTCATGGACGAAAATGTCTTATACTTATGGCAACAAAACAATTCATGTAAAATTATGAAACCAAAAGAAAAATTAAAGCTACCTGGCTCTCTGACTCCTGTTCTTTGTGCTGGTCAAGCAGCTTCTCTAAGACTGAGCCTGGTTTTGACGGCAAAGGTTCAACCAACAAAGAATCATCAAAATTTCCGGAACACAGATTTAGAAGGTCTTGACTATGGTCAGCTTTCTCAAATCCAGACTTGTAGTGCAAAGAGTGATTTGAATCCTCAGATCTAAGATTTTGAATGTCATTTGAAGGGCGTCTCAATATCTGCATCACAAATTCCGGTGCTTTAAAGGAGCTAAAACCAGTACTTACTTCCTTTAATGGTTCTTTCCGAGGGTTGAAATACCTAGGGGGATATAAATAGTCTTAAATGTGTCTTCAAAGAAAGGGCACCATGGGTCCCTTTTCAAATCTATAACACTAAATAGGAAATTTGATAAAAGTAACCATCTATACGTGAAATGTAGCATACTCAAAATTGTGAAGCAAGTCAACTGGGAATACTGATCTACCAATACAGTAATACGTTCTTTCGAAGAATTAAGGGCTTGTGCTTGTTAAAAAACCACATGAACTTTGTTTTTCTGGGATGCTATATACAAATTAGAAGAGTTCTATGTACTTAAAGTATTTTAGTTTCATAAATTACACTTTTACTTTTATAAGAAACCTAGCCCAGGGTCTGGTTTCAAAAAATCCCTATTATTAGACCACTAATGATCAAATTGAAGAAGTAAGAACTCCCTAATAGTTCCTCAATTTTCATGATACAGTCAATGCTATGGATATGGTAGTTACACAGGGCAATATCGATACTCAGAATTTTACCTTTAATTCCGACTAGAACTCAATGCCAAAGAATAAAGAAAAAGGGAAAGGCGCTACTTAGCAGATAAGCTTCCTTTTCTCCTCAGAAATAATTGTAAATAACAAACAGCATCAATATTTACGATCTTGGAAATGAAGCTCAGCTAGTGCAACCTTCGCTTCATCTTACATCAAAGACAAATTGATTTTCAACTTTCATATGTAGCAATTCATAGATTGCATTTCAAAGAAACTAACCAATGTGGAATTGAAATAAAAATTTAGAGACAAGCCTAAGTTTCAACCACTTCGGCTTCTACCAGATTGAGGTCTTCCAGGAGGAGACATTTAATAAAGCTTTCAATATAAAAGTTCCCTGTGTTTGAAAATATTGATTGGGAAAACCACAGCTCCAGCTTTCTTTGCCTACACAGTTTCCCATCACTTACAGATGCAGATATTTTATGACAAACCAAGGCACGCAAGCCTTTATTATGGAAATCAGGAAAGCGAAACATTGGGTGAAAGAGGCATTTAGAAGTGATCCTTAAATTCAAGCAAACAGGGGATAGAGAGAGGCTTAGCTAATATGCCCCATGTGCAAAAGTTCTACTGCTATATAGCAGTCGTTCATGAACACTATTATGTAAAATTCAATGGAACAGCAATTGATATTTGATGACAATTAAATTAAACAGCATCTGATGCAGCAACAGAAGTGCAGCACATTCAAGCATGATCAATTTGGTGTCAATGGTACAAAATGTGTTGTGAAAAAAACTTTACCCTGAAACTTCTACAAATGCACTGGCCTAGTTACAAAAATCCATGGCTAAATTTTTATATAGAAAATTAGAAAATCTAGAAAAATCTACTACATCCACTCACAAATAAGTGCAAGATGATACAACTGTGTGTATAGTTGACACAACAACTTTCTGCAATTGGACTTGCAACTAATAATGTGATAAAACAAAATCAAAGTGGCGGCTTTAATGTACGGTACTAAGAACAAAATCCCACACTGCTCTATTCAACGTAATGAAAATTGTATTTACTACCGAAATAAAATTAACAAATTGTATATCTACTTTGGCATTTACTACTACCGTCATTTTGTCAAAAATCAATTTTATTGAAGGTGAATTTTAGACCAAAAACACAGCTTGTGTCCTGCCGGTGTAGGCAAGCTTCAGATACAAATGGCGTTTAGTCTCTGTGAGTTTCCGTGAGTGAGCACAAGCAAACATCTATGGTTAAGAATCTTGCTAGAACACTAGACAGAAATATATCACCTTTGTTAGGATCAAAAGCGTTCTTTCCAACAATTGGCTTCTACATTAAGGCTATTTTGTGGGAACTTTGATGATTATTATGACAATATGAAAAGGAATGGCCCATTAAGGATTCAAGACAAACAAAAATTCCCTATTTGCGCATAACCATAATTGCTGGAAACAAGCAAAATCAAGTTATATGATACAGCTACGTGTTGAAGAGGATAAAACCCAGCCATCATGGGATTTATTGCATTTCTTCTAGTCTGTTTGGGTTGTTTCTACTAAAAGGCTTATAAAATTGCGTGAAAAACCTATAGCAAATGATGCAGCTACTCCTGTCCTCGTATGTTCTCACATTCAATTTTGACCGTGAATCTCCTCTTTTTCAACAGTATGTAAACACTTTTTCTCAAATTCACATTTAGGAGAGAGTGCTGACATGAGCTGTGAGATGTGCAAAATGAAGTCTGGTCATTCTTTCCTCGCACTTCCATAGAAGCTTTAAAATCAAATGTTTTCTTGGAACCGTCACAAATAGCATTTTATTATTACTTGGCAAATATATTTCAATCGAGTAATTTTCCAAGCTCAAGATTTGTTGTCTAAAAAGCTAGGCCAAGTAAAGCAATTCGTAGGTGCGCACTTTTCAACAGCATTGTGCTGCCATTAAAATATGTTAATGTCTCCTCATTGGTGCCCTGAGGCAATAAATGGGGGTTAGACTAGTTTAACTCTAGTAAATGGCGCGAAGCTATTGCCGCATCATCCAATTATAGTCTGGCTATTAATATTGGAGGGGCTGCAAGCACATGGAGCAAGTGACACTACATGCATGGAGAGGCTACCTGGAAACCATAAAGACGAGTTGCTTCTGATTTATTTTGTCAATAGACACTGTTCGGGTATATCGACACTTTTCGTTATCAATAGTTGGCTCTGGTGTATCTGTTTTGTCCGTTCAAGAAGCATTTGGCGCCCCAGTAGCAATACGAGAAGTTCATGAGGGCAGCCAATGGGACTGAGGACGGATGAAAACGTTCCGGTTTCGTTAGTCCCTCCGATAACACTTCCATCATTTCCTTGATCACTTTTTTATTCTTCTCAAATTGGATAGTGATTGTTTTGTTCTCCCATTGCGGGTAATCAGAGCGTGTATTTCTTGTAGCAGTCTGCGTTACTGAGGGTCCGTGTGACAGTCCTTTGGATGTTCGGCACCAGGCAGTCTTTGCCAAGGGAATGAAACACAAGACCAACAAAAGTAAGTAGCGCGAAACGGGTCTTAAACGGGAATGTCGGATATAGGTCGCTTTGGTTTGTTCCAATACTTTTAGGAATTTCAGTTAGTTCTTATTTCAGATTGTGGCACGTGACCACGATACATGTTATCAGTAAGCAGTAACACAGGTGGTGGCTCTGTTAATTTCATTCCAGCCTTTTTCCCTCTCAATTCCATGAACATGGTTGTTCTTGTATGCACAAGTTTGTGTAGAGATAACTCTACAGTATGCATCCAATGCAATTCGAATTAACTGAAATCAAGGATGAACAGAAAATATTGAAGCAGATGACTGCAATTGGTTGCCACCTATTGCATTGTTCAGCATGGACCTGAATGACTGTGCTTCAGTGTGGCATTCACAGGAGGACAGTTGTAACCTGGTTTTGGCAAAATAAGCTGCTGTGACCATTTATTTTGGTTCAGTGTCAGTATACCATAGTGATTGATAGATCAGCACTCTATAGAGAGTTTTCAAGAAAACAGCTGCCTCTTACCCATTACGTTTGCTTTACTAGTACTTGTTCCCAGCACATCAAATGGCTTTAGGATGCAGGTTTATTTTTCCATCTCCATCTATCTACTATTTATCATGAATGCTTGGATTAGAACCTCAAGGTGGGAAGTCACTTTAGCTCAATTGCAGTTTTTGGTGGAACTTTTTATTACGTTTTGTTTTCAAGTAGGGTAATGCAGGTTGAGTATTATGGCTTAAGGTCAACTGATTTCTGAGTTGCTATAGATCAGGGCTTCCCGACGGGGTCCAGGTGGACCCCCAGGGGTCCACAGCGCGATTTCAGGGGGTCCACATAAAAATGCTATGAGTGCACATATGAGTGCATCTTATAAAAAGGTCGCCTTATCCGTGCCACGTGTTTTTGGCTTCTGAATTATCAGTGAAAAGGATTTATTTATCCATTTGATAACCTTACACATGTACAGTATGTACATTG
>WIPJ01003497.1:109752-129396 GCA_018155075.1 Cassiopea andromeda | reverse complement strand
AATACATACGAAGCGAAAAAAATTACTCCACAGGGGAGTCTCTGGGTTACCTTCCCGGCAGTGTAGATCTTGAGCGTCATATATCAATACTGAGTAACACTAAGATTAAGTAACTTTCTATTAAGACTGCAAGTAGTATAATTAGCCATTTCTAATTTAAAATCCTGGCTAGGTCAGCGCCCTGGGGGTCCATGCCATTTTGAAAAAAAAAATAGGGGTCCACGGCGAAAAAAGGTTGGGAAGCCCTGCTATGGATTAACGTTGCATAAGCTTCTTAAAGTGTCATTCCTCTCTGCCCACTGACCTGTTATTGCTACTAAAATGATAGAAGACAATAAGAAAGCATACCAAGCTTACTGCATGGAGAGCAAATTTGCAGGGTTCTGCTATTGTGCTCTAGAAGGATCATTGGTGATAAGGAATCCCCAGAAAATTTGTTTCCTTTTTTCCTGCAATTTGAACCGCAAATGCAAATTGATGTTATCAAGAGCATTCCACTTAATACATCACAACAGTTTGGATGTCATAACCACATTTGCAACCCCCCATCCTTTTTAGGTGATTAGATTTCCCATTTCCTTCTGCAAGTGAAGCTTGGAACCACGCATTTAGGGTCATGTTTCAATTATCTTTCTGGTAGTTATTGCTTTCACCATAAGCACATATTTATTTCCTTTGTTTTTCTTTAATGATTTTTGGTCCAGTGTAAATCATGATGGCTGGGCCCAGTGTTTTCACTGCTAAAGATATTTCCTTCAACTAAGGAATGTCCAAATTTCTCACGAATTTTAGAACTTAGGGAAATGTTAAGGAATTCAGCAGGACTATCAGAAAATGTGCTATAATAATTTAGAGTGCAAATTCTGATCATTAGATTTTGTTTGTCCAAAAAAGGCAAGGTATTATAGGCCATTAACAGATTCATGGGCATGAAACAACACTCTTAAAACTTTTGACATAAAGCTTGGAGCGCTGTCAAGTTTTATCTTATTCCATAAGCGGTCTAGCTGCACTTGAAGATAGGTATATGTGTAAAATGAGCTACTTTTTCTTTGTAAACCCCTGAAATACGTGCCCCTCCCCACTGCTTGAAAGTTTCAAAGCACAATTCCACAATTCTCTACCCTCAGAATGTGCTTTTGTGAGGAATAAGCACAGGCAAGGCATGGAAAATCTCAGGAAATTATTAGCAACCTTGCGAAGTGTTTGTACAAATCTGATGAAGGTTACTTGAAAAAGAAGTGAGAACAGTGCTTAGACCACCCAAGAGTTGAGACACTTCATTTGCCCATATGTGCTACTTGTTACACTGCTGTGTTTGTACTTTGGATCTGCTGTCCTTTGGCATGTTATTGTTAGCTTGTTCCTGTTCATATTGTTTCCTTTCTGTTCGTTCTAGACTATTTTTGCCAAGCTTATATTTTTTCCACATTGTCAAAGCAGAATGTTTGGCCTTTCTTTGTCACCTACATGGGTACTAATTAATTTGGCCTATTTTTGACTATGGCTGTGTTTTTTGTCCTACTCAGTTTTTTCTTTTTTTGGTCTTTATAGTTTCAGTTTTATGGAAAATTATTAGCTGCATCTGTGTTTGTAGACCATGTGATTGTACTACTGTAATTTATAATATAGTTCGCAGTTAATGGCCCAAAGTCATATTTGGTAGACTTTTCTTATCAGTGCCCACATTATTTTTGGCCATATTCAGGTATTCATATTTTTCCCTTTTGGCCATTTGATGGGGCTGTTTGTTCATATAATAGTTCACTTGATGTTGTCCATAGTCATAGTGTCGGGTGCTGTATTTTGTAGCTAGGCTTATATCATTGGTTGCACTATTTTGACCACATTCATATTTTGGCCTTCCAAATTACCTTTTTAAGTCATTTTATGTTCTCTGCCATGATACTTTGTCCATGGCTAGGTTTAGCCTGGGTTAGTGCCAACATGTTCATTATCAATCAGGTTATGGTGGGCCCTGCATATATTTCAGACACATTATCCTGGCCAGGTTCATATCTTTTTTGGCCCTGTGATTTAGCATTACCACTTAGTCAGTCATGTCAGATTAGCTATGCAATTTGGGCAACAGGCATAATTTGTTTGCTCTGTGATTCTTGGCCATGATTTTACTGCCTATGTTGTTGCTTGGGCAATCTTTAGTCTATTGTATTCTGGCTACCTGATTTTCCGGTGATGTTTCTATTTGTGCTGGACCATGTGAATTTGACCATCATTTATTGCCATTCATATTATTTCAGCCATGTTTATGTTTTGTCTGGGCCATACGATTTTGGCCAGGGTTTTTCCTTTGTCAGTCAAGACATTTCGTCTTTATTCGTATATTTTGTTCTAGCTATCTTGTTCCTGGCCAATTTTTTTAGCCATTCAAATTATATTAACCATCTTTTTATTTTGCTTTTGGCCACAGTTTTTTATTGCTAGCTTTATAAATTTTTTGGGCCATGCTCTCCTATACATTATTTTGGCTATGTGGTTTTGGCCAGGTTTATATACTTGTGCAATTTTGGTCATGGTCACTTTATCAGTAATCTTGTTTTCGCCGTATTACTATTTTCGCCTTTGCTTTGTCGGCCAGACATGTTTAGCCATTTATTTTGTTGCTGCAGACGATGTAATTTTTGCCAAGTTTATATCTGGTCCCATGATTTAGGCCACGTTTTTACTAGCTGGCCACATAGTGTTGTTCGTGTTCATATTTTTGGCCAAGTTTATATTGCTGCCCACATTGTTTTGGTCTTGTTCATATTTTTGGCCACATGATTTTGGCCAAGTCTATGTTGCTGGCCACATTGTTCGTCATGCTCATACTTTTTGCCGTGATTTTGGCCACTTCGATATTGCTGGCCACGTTGTTGGTCATGCTCATATTTTTGGCCACGTGAGTTTGGCAACATTGTACTTCTGAGCTACGCTATTTGGCAATTTCTCTCTGCTTCTATTACTTCAACTTGTCTCCTTTTCCTTTTGCTTCCTTTTGCCACCACTCTCTCTCATTTCTTTTGAGTTTTTCCTTTTTTGGAAAGGGAGGGTTAGAGTAGAAGAGTAAGAAAGCCATTAGTGGTGCTTGGTTGGTGAACACATTCTGTGTTCTTAGGCCAGAAATTTAGTATTTCCTGAGCCAAGCACTGAAGTCAAATGGGTTACATTGTCCAGGCAAGTTAGGGCAATGCACAACCGTCCATTTTCCTGGAGCGTACCTAGGGATTAAGTGAGAGGAAACCATGGTCCTTTCTGTACTTTTCTTAATGGTCCAAAACCAGATTTTGTCCACTATACTATTCTAAGAATAGGATTAGAATGTGCACTCTATTGTTTAGCCATGCGTTTTGAGTGTCAAGCATACTGAGTAACAATGGTAGGTTAGGTGGTAGGTTAGGTTGGCAAAAAGCTGGGTGAAACAGAGGACCAGTATGCCGTAGCAAAGAACAGCATCAATAACTATTGCATGTATACTGCTGCTATTAGAAAAAAAGAGAAGGGCATCATACATAAAAGTATACCTTAACGGATAATTTACAATTTTGCTCAAATTTGCGAATTGCTGTGGCTTTGATAATCAAATTTGATGTGGTGCAGGAAATTCTTGGTGGCCTAACCAACCTGCAGATGGCAGGAGTGTCTAAGTCAAAAGTTTTCATATATGATTTATAAACCATATAACACATTCTTCAGACAATTAATGAATATGAAGAAACAATAGTAGCACACAAGAGCAAAACACATGCTAATATCGGCATAACTAGTCAACGAACTAAAGGGCAAAGGAATCACATGTATTTAGTGACACTAAGCCTTGCATTGAAGGTCTCTTAGTATGCATTGAAATATGGCTGCAGAATGCTTTCCCAAACATGCATTCATCCTCCATCCCTAGCATACTCTCTAATCTCCCATGATATATGAGTCAAGTATAGAGCGTTTTCACGTGACATCACTATGATCAGACACTAGGGCAGCAGCTGTTGGTGTTCCACTGTCAGTGTTGAGTATGGCTAACGGGTACACAGATCCCAATTCGCAAAACCTTGAAGCCTCACGTTAAAGATCGTTACTCGCAGAAGATATTAATTACTGGTATTGATCCCGTATTGACTCCAGAACAGAAGCCTGATCAAAACTGTTTGCAAGTAGTCGAGGCCGCCGATCTGCTCTCGTATCTTGTTCTAGATACAAGTTATTACGACAGAGCGGAAACGATGCACGCCTGCGCACTGGGGGCTCGAAAATCGAAGGATGGAATACAGCAAGTCACGTTGTCAAAATTCTGATCTAGGGAAAAAATTTAATGTTTCCCATCGTAAAATGCTTTTTTGGGCCATTTATGGAGACCTAAGATTAACAAAATGATACACAAATTGTTTAGTTTTCTTTTGCCATTCTATTAAAGGCGAAAAAATTCACATTGAAGAAACTTCTTTTAAAATACAGAGACGAATGAAATGGGTAGTTACAGCTCGAGATTGACAATGTCGAAATGGTTATGTCACAAAAGTCCCAAAGATAAGGCCGTTTTTCAGTTGATAAGGGATTTTATTTTTTCAACCAGTGCTTTAGGGATGCCTCCACCATATATCAAGAGTTCTCATAAATCCAGGGTTGTTCCTACGTGATATGATAAAAATAACAAAAAAGTTACCTTCTGCAGAACGAACCTAAGAGTCTTTCGGACCGCTCCATAAACAGCAATATTTGAAGCATGATTTTATAACCAAAAAACTGTAATAAGGTCTCAAATGAATCATCCTAAGATTAACCACGATGCATAATTGTCGATGTCTAGTTGCTGTCGTGATATCATTCGCAGATTGCGAATTTTTGATTACCACAGGGTGCAAATTGAGTTCTACAGGGAAATTACTGTTATTTTTGAGTTCCACAGGGATTTTCCGTTACTTTCTTGAATCGTATTGCAGAAATAACTGAAATTGAGAAAAGTGGCCGGCGACACCGATTGGAAAAGAAAACTACATCAGGATAATGTGTGATAGTTTTTCAAGTAATATGTTTTGCTTTTTTGCGCCGCGCTCTTCCAGAAATAAAGACACAGATGACTGCTATGGAAAATTGAAGCAAGTGAATCAGGCAGAGGCCTTTGACCTTGGCGTTGGAGAAGAGGTCACTGTTTGCATACTCTCATCTGCATGCATACATCTGCGTCAAGAAACAAAGCGCAACAAAGAAACATGCTGCTATCCATTAGGCGATGGATCTTCATGTTCAACTGCCTTTGTACCGTGTCCTGTCCGTTTGATGGCAATTTTCAAAGACAAGTTGATGAGGTAACAGGGCATAATGCCTATACTCCACCGAAGAAAAGAAAGGTCAGTGTGTTTAATTCCAATGAATGACTTAATTCATGTCATTGTTCATGGAATCTAAAAGCATTTTGACATAATTGCCGTCCCCCTGCTAACTATTTTTTGAAAATGTTTCCAAACCACATGCTCTTATTAAGACCCTGGCAATTAATTTTGAATGATATATATTCTGTAATAGGCTGAAAGCCTTTAAACAGATCCATAACAGATACAGAGTCCAAAGGTGGCAACCCTCCTGCTGATAAAACATGGTGTTGGAAAAGGTAAAAACATGGCACCAGTCCATTAATAATGGTTCTTCCCCGCCTAAAACAATTTCTAATAGACATATGTAAGATGTAACATAATTTTTAGTGCAATATATTGTTCATAATATAGTGTAATATATATTGCAATAAATCTCTATAATAATATATGAACAATAATACACTTTCTACAATAAGCTTTTATTCTAATTGACAGAGCCCAATTTCTGGTATTAAAACATTAATAAATGTTTTAAAAGCTGCAACTTTTTTTAATTTCAGGACTAAAATATTATCTCCTTGATTCCAACAGAACAAAGAATACCTCCAAGTTCTTGTGTATGACTTTCACATGATTCACACTGTTCAAGACCCAAAGATGTCAGAAACAAGCACGGCTATGCATTTTGCAACAGAGCTAATTGACATATACCCAAGGGTTGTTGCCATACAGTTGCCTGCAAATGGAAATACTTCCTTGCATAGAAATGTCAGGGTGAAAGACCAACCTTGCCTTAGTAGAGCTGATGCATTAGTGCCACAGAAACTTTTTAAAAAAACTCTCACCAAATCATTAGATGACAGTTTGCTGCAAAGTCTACCACAGCCATTCTGTGAATTTGACATCACCAATGCAGATAATTGTATTGAACATCTTAGGTTGGTAGCTAAACAATCTTAAATAATCAATTGCACTTAAAGCAATTATTCTTATTTTCACTAGGTTTAAAATATCATTCAAACAACTTTAACACTATAATTACAGTTAAAATAATGATATCTGTATTGCTGGTGGATACGCAAGAGACAAAACTATGCTCCCATGACAATTATTACAAATCATTTGAAAACATGATTACACAGTGCCCTGAATACAAGGAGTATTTGAAAGAGCATGCATCAGTAAGCCATGGGGACTGGCCAACATGGTACTTCAAGAAGAAGATCATTGCAATGGTTAGGCCCTTTTAATGCAGTATAGAGTGCAATCCTTAAGTGCTTTATTAAACAATTCTGGAGTAAAAATGCAAGTGTTGACATGTATATTTTGTTCTGTGTTTTGTGGTTTTTAGTTGAGTTAAAATAAATACTACCCATCAATGGAGTCTTCTTATTTCCATCTTCAGCTGAATGAAAATGAGAATCCTCTTGTCCAGTCAGAAGTTCCTTGGCAAGGCCCTTTTCATGTCTCATACAATGCACAACAGAATATTGTCACCCTGAATCACGCATTCTTTGAGCAGCTTTACAAAGCAGTCTTTGGACCAAAAAAACCACTAGCAAAAAAGCCAAAACCATATCGCATTTCCACACTGATAACCATGGCATTTGGTGGATGGACAGTAGTGAGAAATGTAGTGTTGGAGAAGTTTCAGAATTGCAGACACCCAATATGTATATCTCCTCAATCTCTTAGATGAGCTTGAGCCACTTGCCTATTATTTCTACCCTGTCATTTTTTGTTCTGGAAATTTTGACCTGTACATGGAATTTCTTCAGCATTTTGCCTTGAATTTTATCTGCCAACAAAGAAGACACTATGATAAAGCAACACTGTCCCAAATCAGTGATATATTGTTTCACCAGAAGGATGAGCCATCTCTCCATGCATTGACTAAAGACTACCTCAACATTTTATCTGAGAAGAAAGTTGAAATTATGCATTCACTACTGAGAAGGTACAGTTCTACAGTCTTAACCTCAGAACATGCTAATAAGTTTATTACTTAAAATGGTGTTTGTGGCACATTTGGCTAAGATGCTTTGTGTTTTATAATAAAATCAGAATTGATTCTATAGAAATTCAACCATCAAATGCAATGAATCATTAATCTAATGTGAATATATACTTAAAACTGATGGCAATGATTTTTTTTTCAAAGCTTGATTAAATATCTATTATTGACAGGCATTCCTTCACTGCAGGTCTTTTTACAACGATTTCCATTTAAATTCAATTTTAGTCATGAAATCTCTACTACAAATTTTGTTGTGAATTTCCAAATAGCTTAATAAACATTTTAATCAAGACTAAAAAATTGTTGAAGAAGGTTGAAAAGTTGCATTTCCTTACAACAATGAAACTGTGCTAAAACTCTGATCCTATTTAAAAGGTAGGCCTAATAGATTTCCCTGCAGGAATACAAAAGATCAATCTGAGAGGCAAAGAACGTCTAGATTTTCATTTATTTCTTGTAGAGCTACAATTTACCTACCTTACATACGACAGTGGACACAAGAAATTTACCAATTGGATACTCCACACGATGTCCACCAGATCCAATGGTTGTGTGCGACCATGACCGGTGCCTTGCTCGAGCCCATGATGGCGACAAAACAGGTAGGCCTAGTGGTATTCCATGGAAAGTGCTGCACTGTGGACACAGCTACCACGGCATTTGTATCGGCGATACTAAGTGCAAGAAGTGCCATAGCTTCCTTTAAAACCGCATAGAAGAGCTTACAGAAGCGTTTAATGAGGGTCTGTTGACTGACGACGAAAAAGATGCAAATCGAAATGAAGAAGATGCATCGCAAGACTTGTTGCTCGATGATGATGACGAAGATGAAATAATCGGACAGACAACAACACCAATTTTCATTGATTTCGAAGGGCTAGAACTGTTTCGCCGTGAATTGTCGAAAAAATTTGATTCAGTAATATGACAGGGTAACGATATTTTCCTGTTTGTGCCAGTGAATGTAAATTCTCCGCTTCCTCGATGTTCCTCGCGCCATTTTGTTCTATGAAAAATTGTAATACGCATGCGTGCATCGTTTCCGCTCTGTCAGTTATTACAGAAATATGCAGTTTAAAGCATTTAGAAGTCTAAATGGTTATAACCAAATGGCATCAGAGCTATATCAAGTGTACACGGACATGATATTTCTAATAAATATCATTGGCAAAGTGCGGCATTCCCAGAGGATGAATGAACTATGTATTCAGCTCCGGATAATACCAGAAAACGAAGGGACTATTCTAAGTGCACATTTTGTAGGGTACATGGCAGGCCTTGGGGAATGTTTTTCCCACATAGCTGGTGTTTTATTTTAATTAGAAGTTTGGAACAGACTGAATGGCAAACTAGCATGTACAGAAGTTAAGTGTAATTGGATTTTGCCATCATATGTAAGGAAGATATCCTATGCTCCTTTGAAAACATCAGCTTCAGCTCTGCAAAGAAGCTAAAACCTAATCTTGACAAGGTGACTAATGATGTTAGCACCCTACAACAACCAAAGCACGCTGAATGCTTCCAGTGACAGGCTTGGTAGAGAAAAGCAAGATATTGTTGGTCCAAGTGAGAATGAAAAAATGTCTTTCTACAAGACATCGGATGCACTGGGCAAAAAACCTGTTGCATTAAGTCTGGTTGAACCATTTTCACATTCAGTCACTCTAAAAAGCAGGTTGATACCAACCATGCATGATTTGTTTAATAAAGAATATGAATATGTGATATTTGAATACCAGCAAATGATAAAGCTTTGTTCTGAAATTGATATGAGCATCAGTGACAATGATGTTGACATTATTGAGAAAGATACAAGAAGCCAATCAATAGGGAATGCATTCTTCAGACTCAGAGCAGGTAGGATAGGTGCATCTGCTTCAAAGCAAGCATCACATACAAATCCGAATACAAGTTAAGAGCCACTGCTTCAAGGTAACATGCCACAAGCCTTTAACTATATAAACATAGCTGCTCTTGCATACGTTTTTTAACATCAAAAGCAGACAAAAAGATTTATTCTTCGGTAAGGATTTCTTAGATTGTTTAAATATATTCTAAACTTCCACGTACCTGGATAGGGTCACATAATCTCTTTTAAGGGATTTGCTTTGTCTCTGACAAAAGCAAAGGGCAGATCATATGCATAGTTTGAAATTGGTTCAGTAACTGGTTGTCCAAGAAGTCCATCATTTAACTCTTTGTAGAAATTTGACTTTTGCCAGGACGCCCCCGTCACTTTCACGTCCATATGCTCCAATGTCAACCATTAAAACTGATACCTAGCATCAACTATCACCAAAAGCACTAGTGAATTAACCTATTTATAATTATAGTAATCGCTACCCAAGTTGCAGGGGACCTTCATCGCTATACGTTTGTCATCAATGGCACTGATACGAGGATAGTTCCAAAACACAAGGAAATCTTGTGCTATCGATTTCCTCTCCTCTTCAGTGCTAGGGAACTTTACATAGTCTTTAAAAAGACTCTCCCACAAAGTGATTCAGGCTTCGTAAATTATCTTATTGACCGTAGCTTTGCCTAGCCGGAATCTTATAGTAACTATTTGTTGCGAATCACCGGTAGCCAGATAACGCAAAGTAACAGCCAACCTTACTCCTGGAGGAATAGGAGAATGGTTTGGCATGAACCAGTAACTTCAATGAGTCATATTACCTCATCAAAATGTTCCTTCGACATTCTAAACTATTGATGATCCCTTTCTTCATCAGTATCTCTTATTTCTCTTAGAAAGGAATGATACTATCCCTTTGAAGGTCGATTTATATTTACTTGCCGAAAATACGACCTTCGTTGTTCTTTTCTATACAGACGATATAAGATCAGCGTCCGAAGTGTTCTCCTTGATTGCATGGTCACGACTAATCATATCATTTTTGCGTCAAGGGCAAAGGGTAACTACAAACTCGTTTCCCTTAAGGAACCAACTGCGTTTTCCTTCAAAGTATTTAAGGAAAGACTTTTAACCTTAAGCAAAAAATTATTCATCTGCAATCTATGTTTGTTCCTTCATACTTTTTGCTTTACACAATAATTTTTCAACTGTAAACCAGGCATAATGCTTTAGCAGAGATAGCTAACGACTATTTTACAAACACAGGGATTATATTTTGCAAGTATACCAAGTTCTGAAATAAGGACTCAATCTTAAGTAAACAAGAGTTCAATATCATACCAATTACAACAACAATAGTAGCATACCCTTGAGAATCCAGGACTTGAGAGAACTGAGTGTTTTCATCTAATGTGAAATGTAGGTTTTCCGTAGTATCTGGCACTGCCTTAACACTGTCACCAACTTCCATAAATCTTGAGTTCTCCTTTTCATTTTTCTGATAAAGAAAATCAGGAACCATAAAGACGCCATTTTGAGTAACAAAAGCAGAATACTTCAGAACTTCAATAAAACTCGATGCATTTCCGATCAAAAATCTTCGGATGTAAAATACCTTTTATTCTTTTTTACTGTCTTGCCCTGAAAACACATTACACAAATTCTACTCGAACTCTAGGGTGGAGTAGGGTAAAATGGGTCAGTGGGGCAAAATGGAACACTTTCATGGGTCTCTTAGTTCTCTTTACCAACAACCTAATTTATCAATTGAAGTTATTACAATTCATCGTATGTTCCCTCTCTATACATCAAGGAAAGTTTTTTTCAGTTCCTGTCTACGTTAGTCACATACCAGCAAATACCAAACAATATCATAATAGAAATGCCACATCTAAGGTTTCTTTGAAAGTTTTCAACTATGTTTTCAGAATAGTTTCATTAATAATAAATAACACTAACGGAAATTCTGATTACTTGTATTTGCATTCTGTTATAATTTGAGTAAATACAATGCATCAAAGAAAATTCAATTTGAAACATAGAAAACTCTCGTGATTTCTTGATTTTGATTTAGAGGGAAAATTGACAAGAGATTTGCTACACTAAATGCACAATAGACTTATCTATCTCATTGGCTTCATTCTCTCCAAACCATCTATGGAAAAATATCCCATTCTTCAAAAATTCTCCACAAATTCTACATACGCTCTCCAAATCCAATCCACCCATTTAATCAGAGTTATAATTGACTGTCAATTAAAGCATGTTTTTTAGTAAATTAGATATCGAAATTTGCTTTTAGGCACGTAAAAGGAATTTAATTTAATTCTAATTTGTTCAGCCTGACCTTGGACAAAAATATAAGCAGTTCTTGTTCATTTCAATTGCATTTTTAGTCATGACTGACTTCTACTTTAATTATAGTGAAGGTTCTTTTCTAGCACTTTTCAATTCTGATAGAGCTTTCTATCCATTCAGAGTATATTCTATAAACATTTCTGTCAATATTTTTATATGCTTTCCGCTTGGAGAATGTGACCCATTTTGCCCCACCATACCTTTCAAGAATGCATGTTATACTGAACTGTTAACACATGCCATTACCAGCGAAGTACCACCTATTGAACACCCAAAGCATATATTTCCATTCCATAATACCAAAAAGCAAGTTGCGTGCAGAAAGACCGGGATGAAATTAGAATACCTAAACATTTAATGTTAATTTCAAATAAGGCAAAAATGATCAATTTTACCCCACCCCACTCTATGTTCTTTACTACTGTATGAGATTAACTTACATTTCTCATCCATTACTAAATTCATATGAGATTTACGTCTATTACTCATCTATTACTAAATTGCATAATTTCAACCGTTATCAGCTGTATCTTGCGATAATGTCTTAACACATCAAGCTTCTTGATACAGGCTTAATCTCTGGGAAAAGTTCAAATCGAAGTCTTGAAAACCAATATATGCTAGTTCTTCATCTGTACAGGATTTACTTTTACAAGAAGAGTCGTTCCTTATCTCTACATAATCCTAATTATCATTTTACACATTCAGACCAGGGTCCTATAGACTTTATATCCACTTTAATTTCCTCCAACATTAAGTTCAATTATCAGACAATCATATTAATTCCATCAAACTTTTGCAACTCATCTTCAAACTGGGCTTAAACTAAACCTAGATATTCTGTAATTATTTTTACAGAGGAAATATGTCTTAATGATTTCAAAGTTCATGAGGAAATGCAATTTCTTCCACACGGATTGTTTTTCATCAAAAAAGGAACTCTCCACGTTAATTTCCTCAAATAAGGAAAACGCAGATTCAGCATTTACAGGTGCATTGAATACGAAAAATCGCATTGACAAGCAACAAAATCAATCTACAGCAAGTGACAACATACTATCATCAAGTTTCTAAAACCGTATCAATCACTAGATTGACTTATCTACTCTTAAATTTCATCAGATCTGACGATTTTATCAAAGGTGGACAAATTCTACCAATAGCTCTCACATAAAAAAGAAAGTATTTGAGCTTTATTCATAAAGCATAGCACTTACACATTCATAGCTGACAGGATCTGCTAAATCATTATCAAATGAAGCTGCTTGTTCTGAGAAAAGGTCTAGTGAATTGCACCCACTTTGAGCTGATGCATTTGTGTTACCATCAAAGCAATTCTGTGATAATAAAGGTGCATCACTTGCATTATGTTGCATACTGCCTTCGTCATTTCTTGAAATTTCAGATAGCAGTTCACTTTGTTTCTTACATTCATCTAGATTCTCTTCCTCACATTCTTCATCTACACTCTGTTCTTCCGAATCTTAAAAGCAAAAGTCCAGTAAGAAGAATAAACTTTTTCATTGTAAATACCGTTAGGGCCAAGATACAAAATTACATATTCAGCTGGATATTCAATTAGATACTCATTTTTGGACTATCTGCTGGAATCTCTAATCGTGCATCATGTCAAAACTAATACTTTCGATATTCAAAAACAACTTGAGAATATTTAATCGTAGGCGGAATAGAATCAAATTGATTCAATCTTATTCAGAATATCTAGCGATACTTGAAATGGTGTCGACGATTGCTTCACACAAAGTAAAATGATCTGGTAATATCTATGTATATTTTTGCATAAGGGAAGTGCTAGACAAAGGCCCTATGTTACAGACATTAAAATATTGTACTCAAAGCCATTACCAATGGCTCCTTACAGACTTTACAGGTGAAACATTGATAATCATTTATTTTCGGCGTCAGTACAAATGGAAAGCTGTAATAACTTGATTTTCCTGGAAGAATTAAAAAAGAGAAAAAGAAGTGTCTTTGGGAAGAACATAATGCAAAATTCATCCGTAGCATTTTAGGACAATTAAATGGACTGTTGATTTTCAAAAAGGTATCTTTATAATCAGAGGATGTTAAGAATCTGCTTCACACACAATGCACACACATTATTCACTGAACGAAAACAATCCTCATCTAAGCAGATATCATGGAGTAAATGTCCAGATTTTCTTTGGGGGAGAGAAGGTATAATGACGAATCTGATCAATCAAGTCCTTATCACCGTATTGCTAGCATATACTTTGCATGGTGCTTTAGTGGCGGACACGTAATACAGTAAATAACCTTACAAAGAACCTCCCATTATCTGGGCCAAGGTGAGACAGCTTCTTCTGCAAGAAACATTAATACCTTATTGCTTGGACTATTAGGCGCACATAAATTTCCTATACTTGGTATAACATCGGTAATGCTCTTTAAATTCCAGTTAGCCTTATATAACAACAATGTATATTCACACAGAAAAAGCGAGTGTACTTTCTTGTGTAATATTGAAATTTATTAATTTATCCGACTATTTTATCCGTAACTCATTGAGTGATTTGAATGATTTGAATAACGTCTAATTTATCCGACTATTTTATCCGTAACTCATTGAGTTTCGGGGCACAATAGACATCAATGTGATTAATGCAGGCCTTCCAGCGTTAATGCTTATATTTTATTTAGGAACTTATGACATATTTTTACCAACATTTAGGAAATTTCTAGATCCTTGGGTAAAATATTTAAGGACTTCTTAGGATATTTTCCGCTTAAAAAAGCTCTCCAATACAAAAAGTTTAGTACTTTCATGCTTTCTTGCTTTTCAATTTTGACAATTTTATTACACAATTCAGAATTTGCAATTTAAAAATATTGTTTAGTTGTTTTCTTGATATATTACAGTGCATCTATATTCCTTTAGGCAAATCCTCCACGTAAAGAGAAAATACTTCGTGCTCCCACTCAAAATAACAAAGATTGTTATATATAAACATTTTGTAAGTATATCTATTACAAGGGTCATACACAACTCCCTTGTCTAACATCATGTCCCTTTTGGGGGGTGCCCAACCCTCAATATTTGAAAAGCTTTGATGTAATAGGATTAAGCTCAAATTTTATATGTTCAAGAATCCTGTTAGATTGATGTTGCTATGTTTTAAGAGAACTTTACTACCTTCACATCATTTGCTTTTTATGTTTCCTCTCATATCATCAGAAAAATCAAAAGCTAGAGGTAAACCCTTGAAAAATTTAGGAAATTCAGAGTTTCTTGTTCAATTTTATAAATAAGTTAATATTCTCAAGAAAAAAGGAAAACCTTAGGATTTTTAGAATTTAAGGACCACCTGTTATTGGGGGAGAGGAGGGCTTCACATCCCCTAATGTGCTTGAAATTGCAAGAAAGTTGGTGAAAAAGTCGGCCATGTTGCAAGGGAGTTAGCCACAGTGTTCTCTTGGAGACTTTCTTTAGAAACAGTAGATGGTCAACTTGCCAAATTCCTCCCCCCCCCCCTCCTCAATGGAAACTGTCTCGGCACATCTGACAATGGAAATACTGTTTTTTTGACATTTAAAAGAGAACTATGATAAATTGACAAGTTCACAAAAGCAGTTTTTAAGTCTTGGGAATGCATAGTATCATCATCACTTGTATCACAAGACATTGGACAGTCTGTCTTTATAACATGGTTCAATAAAATTTCTTTCTTCACTTTCAATAAATCCGATGTCTCTCTATCGTACAATTTCAGACTATTTGTGGGTTTTACCGTTTTCATAATGGTTTACCTGAGAAAACTAACCCTGATATTAACCTTTTCCCAAACCCTGTTTTTACATTTGATGACAGTTTTGCGGTCTAGCATGCTACTTTGTGTAAAACAATTGTCCGCATCCTTTCAAGTATTGCTAGAAATACTGAATAAACTCAAATCAATTTGATTCTATTTCACCCACAAGTAGATATTCTTAAGTCATTTTTTAATACCTGACGTATTATTTTTGGTGCGAAACATGATTAGTTATTCCATTAGATGGTCCAAATATGAATATCTAATTGAATATCCAACTGAATATCTAATCACGTGTCTCGGCCCATAAAAAGAGTGTTCCTTAACCAAACATAGAAAATCAATATTGTAAAAGAGGTGTTCCTACACCAGAGGTGGGCAAACTTTTCTGAGCAAGGGCCACATTCACAGATCCCAAGTTTAAAAGGGCCACACATAGGGTGACGACCGGTTTCTACCTAAGAAAAATCCCTTATCTATGCCTGATTTGTTCTTGCAAATTCAAGCCCATGGACAACTGAATGATCAATATGGATGTAGAAGTCCAATTCAGAGTTGAGAACCCCTTACATGTCACAGATCTATGGCGATTGATTAAATCTCATGTGGGAAATCATAGGTACTGCGCTGAATAATGGGGGTTTGGGGACTTGCCCCCAGAAAAATTTTTTCAAAGGAAAGCCCTCTAGAACATTGGAAAATGCCCAATTGCAGGATAGCATGTATTTGCTTTATCATTGATATTCATGCTGAGAAGGAGAGGCTGATCCTTCAACCTGATTTCATCGTATTTCGAAGAATCAGAAAGAAAAGGAAAAGACTACGTCAAGCTTCCTTTTTGAATGGAAGCTAATATTACAAACAAAACAATCTCATAATAGTAGTCTACCGCAAAAGTAGGCTACCTGAATTGCACTCAGGATGTAAACGTAATATTTTTCCTAACAAGGTCATCATCTACGCGCTATCTTTGCAGTGAGAAAGCAAATCCAAGAATCGAAATTCCTAAAGCAACTAGCGCCAATTCTGGAAAGTTCTTGGCGGGCCGCAAAACATTACTTGGAGGCCCTCATGCGGCCCGTGGGCCATAGTTTGCCCACCCCCGTCTTAGACCATAAGAAATACTGTGATTATGTATCAAAGAGTTCATTTATCCCATTAACTTAATTAGGTAAGAAATATGATCCACTAGGAAATCGCTGCATACTTCAAGGCATAGATAAATGACTTCAACTACTCAGGTTGACATAAAACATTTTTTAATTGGTGCAGATTACAAAGTGGTGTAGCTGCACAACTGAGCAAGGACATGTTAATAAACCTGAACCTTATGAGATGAAAAAGGGAACCATTCTCATACTTGGAGATAGCATGGATAGTGGCATTGATGAAAAAATACTTGGCAACAGTGGGTCAGTTAAGGTGAGAAGCTTCCCTGGATCTACATTTCATGATCTCAACCATTATTTTATGAAGCCATTACTGAGGATAAATTCATGCAAGGTGATACAAAACATTGAAACGAACTATGGTATGATTCCTGGGGCATCATCTGACAGCATTTTAGATGCACTACAACACCTCAAGCCAGACATTGAAATTGAGCTACCAAGTTGTGAGGTAACTATTTCAATTCCTTTAAAAAGAATAGACAACCAAACTGCTCGTAAAATTATTGATTCCCTAAATAAGAAATTAGTTGATTTGAATTTATGTCGCATTGATAATAGTAACATTGGTAATAGAGACATTGATCGGAGAAGACTTCATTTGAATAATCAAGATATAAAAAAGCTCGCAAGCAACATCTTAGCAAAGTTAAGTAATGTTTGATATTTAAAAGGACACAAATGGAAGGGACACCTCTTTAGATAAGGAACAGGCTACTATCATCATCCATTAGTTTTTAAGAAGGCTTAAATATTGCTTCTCTTAACAATAATGTCTTAGAAGTCAATTTGATGAATTTCAGCAATTTTTGCATAGTTCCACTATTCATGTTCTTGCATTGAGTGAAACTAAGCTTGATCCTCGTTACCCTAATGGACTACTATCAGTACCTGGGAACCAGCATCAGCATCTTAATATGACTTGCAATGGGGATGGGGTCTCTCTCTCTTTCTATATCATGGACTCACTGGCATAAAAACTGAGCAATGATGTCCCCATTGAAGATCTTGAATTGAATTATGTGGAGATGCAGCAGCCTAAAAGTAAACCTTATTTCATCATTTCATGGTATAGACCACCTAGTGGCAGTGTGAGAACCTTCTATAAGGATGAAAAAGTTCTTTCATATCTTGACAAAGAGGGAAAGGAAACTACCCTTATTGGAGATGCAAACTGTGATCTCACCATAAGGGCCCCATAATTGTCTACTGATAATAATTCTACGTATATTCGCAGTCCCTGTGAACTCTTGAGCTTCAAGCAATTAATTGAGGAACCAAATAGGGTCACGCCTAATCGATCTTCCATATTAGATCATATTGCATCAACATCTAAAACTAATAGATTTGAAGCTGGACTGCACAAACTTTTCATATTTGACCACTATATGGAATTTTGTGTTCGTAAGTTTGAAGGTGCATTGAAAAAGGATAGCAAAATTGTTCAAACAAGATCTATGAAAAATTTTGATAGGGATGCATTCTTTACTGATATCACTGGTATTTGTTGGGAGCAAGGACTAAATGAAACTGATGCTGTTGAAATTCTTGTAGCACATCATCTCTATTTTCCTCTATTATTTTCTCTATATCGGAGACATTACCACTGAAGGAAGAACAGTGAATAATCTCAGATATGCTAATGATGTAGTACTGATTGCAAATACCCTGCCAAAACTCCAGGAGCTGGTTGATAGGGTCAGAACAGAAAGTGAGAAAGCTGGTCTGTTTCTCAAAGCAAAGAAGAAAAAGTCATGAAGGACACAAGCTGCTGAAGGTGAAGAGGATCAAAACATCAGTACTAATGGTGAAAAAATTGAGAATGTTAAAAATCTTACCTATTTGGAGGCAGTTTTAACTAACATGTATGATGATACACCCGAAATCAAAAGAAGAATTGCAATTGAAAAGAATGCAGTGGTTTCCTTAACAAAAATTTGGAAGGATAAAGGAAGATCCTTGACCACAAAAAAGAGACTGCTATCTTCTCTGGTTTTTTTGATTGGGTAATATGGTTCAGAATGTCGGGCATTAAAGGAGTCAGATAAGAAAAGGATCAAAGGATTGAGTCGTGGTGTTATGAAAGGGTCTTGCGCATCTCATTGACTACCAAAACATCCAATGAAGAGGTCCTGAGAAAAATGCAACCAGACTCAAAATTTCTAGATTCCGTATTGTAAAGGAAGCTTGGTTTGGTAGGCTATATTTTGAGAGAAGAAAATGGAATTGGCAAAGCACTACTACTGGGTTAAGTTTATGGGCCACGGGGAAGGGGTCGACCGAACGTAGTAAAAGTATGTGGTGGATTTTGTACAGCGGTGGAGATGGCAAGAGATAGGGACAGATGGAGGAAGTTCGTGAAGGAGGCCACGGCGGATAGGACATGACCCAACCGTAGTTGATGATGATGATTGATTAAAACATTAAACAATTACCTGTGGGTGAAGTTTGATGGAAATTCTACCTCCATGTCACAGCATCAAGAGATTACGTGAGAAGCAGCGCATGCGCAGCAATAGTCATCCTTTGAAGGCTGATCCATCAGTAATTAAAAAGGGGGGGTTTGGATCATATGTTTGAGAGTCCTAAAATAGTCTCCCAAAATGGGAGGGCACGTAATCTCTTGATGCTGTGACACGGAGGTAGAATTTCCATCAAACTTCACCTACAGGTAATTGTTTAATGTTTTAATTCTACCTCCATATCGCATCTTCGAGATCACGTGAGATTTCAAAGCAGAATGGATCAGCAAATATATAACTGAAGGATACTGATACCTAACACAATATAGAACAGAACAAACAATTCAAATCATAATTCATGTAGAAAGCAATGAAACAGCAAATGTTGATTGTTTATCTAGAATCTCCTTGTTGTAATATCGAGCAAGAGTCGCTTCAGAGGACCATCCTGCAGTTTGTAAAATTGTATCAATCGGCACTCCATTTTGTAATGCTGCCGAGGTTGAGGCAGCTCTTGTGCTGTGAGCCTTATATGAGTCAATGTCAATTCCTGCTTCCTGCATGACTGTTTTTATCCACCTGGATATAGTACTGGTGTGCACTGGCTTGTATGGATACGCAAAGCTAATGAACAGTTGGGTGTTTCCCTGTGTTCGTAAAAAATGTGTCCTTCGAATATATTC
>WIPJ01003497.1:35051-108986 GCA_018155075.1 Cassiopea andromeda | reverse complement strand
TTTCCTTTTCCCCCTTCGGTTCTGTAACCAAATTTAACACTGATGACTATCTTGCCGCGAAAAGCACGCTATGAATGACTATTGCTGCGCATGCGCTGCTTCTCACGTGATCTCGAAGATGCGACATGGAGGTAGAATAACCATGCTCCTTGCAAGTCCATTCGGGCTTCTGAGAGGTTCTGCCCATGGATAAATACAAATTTGAAAAAGCTAGTGCAAAGCAGGAATAAGGTAAAGAGGGCTGCTATTAAAAATAATTCAGCACTTCTTATGAGTTCATATAGACATATAAGAAATAAAATAAACAAGCAAAAGACTGAATTGAGAAAGCAATACTTTTCTGAGAGAATATCTCAAGCTAAAGGTAACATGAAGGAATGGTGAAGCACAATTAACCAAGTTATCAACAAGCGATAGAAATCGACAAAGATTGACATATTGAAAGAATCTGATAGTGATATTCACAATAAACAGGATATAACAAATACAATGAATGCCTATTTCTGTTCAGTTGGTAAGGACCTTGCATGCAAGATTGAACTGTTCCAAATCCAATAGTCACAGGGAACTACAATCTGAATCCTCACAATAAGCAATTCATTTCTAAGGCAATAGGGGTACAAGACATCAGAGAAGCAATAGCTAGAATTAAAAAATTAAAGAGCTTTGGAAGTGATAAAATATCTAGTCCTTTCTTAAAATTTGTGATTCCTTTTGTTAAGAGATCGCTAGCCCTCATTTTTAACACAGCTCTTAACACTAGCCACATTCCTGACTAGTGCAAATATGCTCGCATTACACCGATTTTTAAGGAAGGAGATAAGGTTGAAAAGTTATTTGAGAAGATGGTGTTTAACCAGCTTTACCAGTATCTAAGTGAAAATGATGTATCCTGGTCAATCAGGATTTCAGAAAAACCATTTGACACTCACATATTTACTGAAAGTTACAGATGACTGGTATAATTGACTAGACGTTGGTCAAATGGTGGGTTTAGTATTTATTGATCTTAAATAAGCACGTGACACTGTTAATCATGATCTACAAAAAATTAGAGCATTATGATACTTTCAGAAGAGGGCGTTATCTTGGTTTCAGTCTTTTCTCTAAAATAGAAGGCAGTGCTGCAGAGTTGGGGGGGGGTGGATTCTTCAGCAGGGAAAATTGAAGTTGTTGTACCCCAGCCGTCATGTCTTGGACCACCTCGCTTCTTGGTCTACATCAATGATCTCTCAAAAGCTGTAAACTGTTCGACAGTGTCTATGTAAACCAATGATACTAGCCTTTGATTAGAGTCAAAAGAATTTTTCACCTTAATAGGGATATGAACAGATATCTTGAGGACCGTGATTCCTGGTTGAAGGGCAACAAGCTTTTGCTAAATGTTGTGAAAACACAACCAATGCTAATTGCAACAAAGCCACGACACAAAGCGCTCAATAATGCTGCAGGGAATTTAAAGCTTGAAAGCCTTGGCAGTGAACTTGACATTTTAACACAAACCAGGTATCTTGGTGTTCAAGTTTATAACAGTTTAGATTGGAATGAACATATTAAAGCAATATCTTCCAAAGTTTCCAGAGCCATTGGACTTCTAACATATGCAAAAAATACCCTGTCTATTGCTTCTGTGAAAACATTGTACAAAAGTATTTTGGAGTCTCATTTCCGTTATTGCTGTTCAGTATGGGGTTGCTGTTGTGCAATTACCAAAAATCAGCTCCAAAATATTCAAAACAGAGCTGCTAGAACTTTGACGGAAAGTAGCTTTAATGTCCCTAGGGGACCACTCATTAAGAGCCTCGGTTGAAAAACTATTCATGAGCTTGTAGATGAGAAATCAAAACTAATTGACTACAAATCTATCAAAGGGCTTGTTCTATAGTACTTATGTAATCTTTTTGCATGAAACTCTTTTGACAACTCTTATCGTCTTCAAAATAGAGCTGCTGATTTGAAGATTTCAAAGAAAACGTCAAAAATGGCCAAAAATTGTTCTCATATCGAGGAGTAAAACACTGGGACAGCATACCAACTGAAACAAAGCAGTCGCCTTCCATTTGTGCTTTCAAAAGCAATATGCAATGAGCTGGGGATCTTCCTAGTGGTTCAACAGTAGCTGCCCTTGTCTATGTCTGCTGAACTTATTCCGCTTTTGCGATGGTCAGCACTTTTTCAGCGTAGGTAAATAGGGCAGAATTAAATCCCAGATCGCTAGCAGACTCCTAGCTAATTCATTTTCCGTTGTTAATTAATAAAATTAGATCAACTGCTTTACTTTGTATTTTAATTTCAACTTTTAATTAGCTTATTCGTTTATTTATTTTAGCTGCGTAGTAACGTTTAGTTGATAAGTTTGTAGAGGACGGCTTCTTGAAAACCAGGTAAAACATGAAAATGAAAAAGGATGGAGAAAATAATAATGAGCTTGTGTCCTTGAAAAGGTCAAAAGAAGTATGCCACACGTTTTAATTATATTAGATATTAAATACCCTTACATTCATCTTCAATGTTTGAGTCATCTAGATCTGTAAAATATTCCTCCTCATCATCCAAATCTTCGTTTTCGAGCCGATGTTTTGTAACAGCTTCCATGTGACTAACTCCCCTCATAATCTTTATTTTTTTATATAGTTGAGTCTTTAATTCTTGCAGGCCAACTCCTGTCAAACGATGACCAACATTAAGGCAACTGTGCAACACATACATGGGCTCAGACAAATTAAGAAATTAGAGACAATACATGCTGCTAATAGGTATGGTGAGCTCTCAACTAGATACAAGTATCAATGACACTACTTCAACATAGCTTCTGCAAATACATTCTAGTATGAAAAGGATTATTCCGAGAAATACAAGTGCACTTTGCCAAGACTGGCCAGCACGGCTCTGACACAGCATTGAAGCACTGTGCCATTGCCATTCCACAGTTATCCAGACCAAGAAACAGGAAAATGCTAAACGTATGACATTTACACTCTGGTTGCCACGTATCAATTACCATAATGCCAAACAATTAGTACAAAAAAATTTTAGCAAAATCTTTGGTGGGCTAAAACCGCACAGCAAATTTAAATCTGTCACACTAAGTTCAAATTCATCACAACAAATTGAAATCCCTCACATCACATTTAAATCCCTGACACCGAATTTCCATTCATCACAATAAATTCAAATACGTCACACTAAACGCAATCCAATAATGCAATTCCAATTCATCACAACAAATTCTGATTCGTCACTTACGTCTTCATCCTTTCTGTCTGCCTAGTCTCTAGGGAAATCGTCGGGAGAAGCCTTAATTGACGGTGCATGGTTGAATTTTCCTTGATATACCTTTGGCAGAGAGGGGGTGTATGGTTGAATTCACTAGTATTCTGTCTTCTATCACCACTCACTATTCATTTCAGTTTCTTGAGCTAATTCTCTGATTCTAACGAATGTATGGCTATCAAAAACTTTAAACGGGTTGAACATTCTTCCTTAAATAGTGACTAACATAGGGCCCACCATGGTTGGGTCCAGTGAATATCTGCATCATACTTATAGTATGTTCCAAGACTATGATATGAATGCTTTCCAAACGATTCAAAATACCTATATCACGTGAGAATGAATGCATATACATGTCTCCTGTTTATGGCAACAAAGCCTTTGACAAGATGCAAAATTTGACCATATGAGAAAAAGCTTGCTGCATGCATGCACTACAGAAAATTTAAACCAGAATTGCGCCAAAGTACATATAAAGATTTGGCTTTTCAGTACTCCTTTAATGAATTTCTACAATGTAGCTATATAATTTCTCCGTCTATAATCTGCCCAAGTATAACCCTCCCCGCGGATAAGTCCACCCTTTCTCTAAAACATGCTCAACTCCGCAAATAATAATAGAAGACATGTAAGGAAGAATCATGTTCATTCGAATGCATTCTTATAATACATAGGTATGTCAAATCCATTAGAAAACCTTATTATCATGATCTTGGAACATAGGACACTCAGATGATACGTAGCTCCCTACACTATGGGAATGGTGGCCTAGCATTCAAAAAAAAACTCTGAGGAATATTTTCCATATATTTCATCACAAATTGTTGCCTGTAGCTAATACAATTCAACCATATTGCAGGAACACTCGTGTAAATCGTAATGCATAGTTTTCTTCAGGCTTGGAATTAGCGTTTACTTACTACTTAATTTTTTTCTATATGAGTTATGATACTTTAGTTTGTAGCATGATGATCACAGCACAAAGGTGCATTAGAAACTGCAAGAAGTTAAATTTCGAAATATTGGATGCATAAGCACTTTAATAGGATCGTGTTCACTTAGCACAGTTTTGACTGCCGAATCAAAAGTAAACAAATTTACTATATCTGCAGGGATATGATTTGAAAGTTCACTATATGCATTTTTTCTGAAATTATCGATATCGAATTTCCAGTAGTCGCTGTAATTTATCAATTTAGGATCTCTTTTAGGGAAATTACCTTTAAAAACAGTTACTATCATGCAATGGGATAGGTAGCATAGTGGTTACAGCCCATGCCTCCTGTGCAGATGGCCTACAGTTCGAGTCCGACTCGATGCCCTGACTGGATGCTCGCTCACTGTTCACCCAGCAGCAGATGGGTACCTGGTGGCAACACTGGAGAGATGAAGTCGGCGAGGAAAGGAACTGGCCACTCTACCTCATATGCCGATGGCTCAGAATAAATGTCCTCTCTAACTGGTACTCCCCCACGTACGAAAGTATACTGGACTACATTTACCTGCACCTTTTACTATTATGCAATGAAAATCTGACAGTCCAGTTTCAATAGCATCTGTCCATTGAAATCTGGATGCACTGTTAGTAAAGACCTATTTACACTGAGACAACATTGAGTGAAATAGTGTTGCAGGAAGTTTTTTCTTGTGAAATATGTTTGTTTGTCAATTTCCACTTATCGCAAAGGTTCTTGCAAATCTATAAACAGCAACAAATATACACAACAATTCTGAGTACTGATGAAGCCTGAGCCTAGCAATATTCTAGAGTATTCATAACTTCAGTGCCTTTGAGTTCTGATATTCTTATATGACTTATTCTGATAAAAAGAAACTTTATTTGAAAAGATATTGCTTCTCTAACACATTCATTACACAGACAATACACACGCTCAGAGTTCCCCAATGGGTGCTGATTTGCCCATGCGCTCATATTCTGGGCAGAAAACAAACCGGATAGCTGCATGGAAGCTATATGCTCTTGATCAAAAGGTTTCCATTTCTCAACTCGCTGGACTTATGACGGGTTAAAAGTAGCCAATATGGATTGTTCTTTAAAGAAGATAGCTTATTATTGCAAAGTATGAAAAGATGGCGTACTTGTGCAGGGATAGGCTGCCAAAACAATAAATGTGATCTAGAAGATTGGCAAGAGGGCAACTGTTTTCTATATACACAATGTAAAGAGAACATCAGAGCTGTGCCTTTGCAAGTAAGTTTCGTGGTTTATACTTTATAGACGCTTTCATATTTAAATGTATTTGACTATATCATCATTTACTGTTAGATTCTTGTCGATGTGATCGAGATCAAATCCTTGTTTGGCCTAATACTTGGGTGCTTTTCAACATTGGCAAAGGTTATTCTCAAATTTTTCCTAAAATATATTACAATATATTACACTATATTATAGTATTTGTAATACAACATACTACAAATCTTTTTTTATAAAAAACAATCATGTTGCCTGAATCTCAATTCTCTTAACTTTTCCTGAAATTAAGCCTGAGATTTTCATAAAAATTTGATTAACTTTTATTGAGGAAAACTGGCCAAAACAGGTTAAAATTTCTTTGCTTGTTATGTACACTCAAATCTGAATTCTCTCTTCATCATCTTGAATGTAGTTATGACTTATTTTCAATTTTTGGAAAACAAAAACACTTGAATTTGGAAACTGAGCCTAATGATTTCCCTAAGAATTTCTTAAGACTCTGCCAATGTTATTTTCATAGAAAATTTTTTCTTATGAAAAAACGTGTGAGGGAAAAAAGAAAAAATGACCATAAATTTTCAGCTAGCTCCTCTTCATTTATGGATTGGAAATTGATATCAACGTGGCATGCCATTTTCATAAACTTAGACCACTGTTTTTCAACAAGGGCTCTTCAGTGCCTTTGGGCTCCGCCAATGGAACCTAGGATTTTGCAAGAAGTTACACAAATATTATGATCGAAAACACTTTTTAATTCTCCTATGCAGATATGCAGGTGGCCAACAGTCAAATGAAATTCTTTTGCAGGGCTTTCCAAGGGATTCTCTGCTAAATTTTAAAGGTTTTCCAGGGGATTTTCCACTATGTTTTTGAAAATTATTATCACATATAGACCTTCTGCTTGTACCCATCCACATTCCATTCTGTGTCTTAATTGAAACTTCGTTTCTGTAGTTGGAAAAGAGGTTGCTTTCCACATGTCAAATGGTACACCGTTTTCTCCCCCACTAACCACATAGATCCTCTACTACTGAGTTACAGAAATACAAAATGTAACAGCACTGCAAGGCCCAATATTGATGCACAGGAAATCTGCATCAGAATACAATTTCTTAGGGGAGGGATGTAGTGTCAGGGTTTTCCAGAGTAATATTCCAGGGAAAAACAAAATCCATGGTTTTTAAGGGTCTTCCAAGGCTTCCAGGGGTTGTTGGTCTCCCTGATATGTGACGAGAGGCCCATGAGCCACTGGAATAAGTTCTTGGGGTTCTGCTTCAACAAACAGTTTGAAAACCACTGCAATAGGCTATCATCCACTTTATGAGTTCTCCACATGCACGTAGAGAAAAATGTATTGTAAATGCGAAACATGCAACTTTATAGATTACTTTGTGCAGAAGTGAAATGCAAAACAAGTTCACTTCAGTTCAACTCTACGGTGGAGAGAGATTTCTTTACGACATTGAGCAATGTTAGTGCGCATGAGTAGTGTGGACATTTTTCACATATCGCTCACTTTTTTCTCAGCGGAAGTCCGTATAAAGCATGAAATCTATCTATCTTGCTTTCTGGGATCTAAGCATGTTGGTTTTGTCACCAGGTTGTTCGAGTCATATGGCACCAAGAAATGGCTTATGTTGGCTTCTCTTTTTTCCATAGTGAAATCTCCCAGCAAAATGGGGCTTAATACCCAGTGCCACAGGCATCAAGCGACTTTCCTATTTACTCAAAACAACATCTTTATGTTCGGTACTAAAACTCGGCCTCAACTCTTATTTCAGTCACATCTAAATTGAAGCTTCAAACCTTCAAGGAAGAACTGGGTGGTTTTGAAGCCATTGTCAAGTGTTGTTTCAGCAATTGCGAACACATGCTTGTTTACTAGAAACTAAAAATTTCAAGGCTTTGACTTTGATCCTCATAGAGTTAACATTCAAGTATGCTATGATTATACCCTATGGATTCCAGCTTCCCAATCTTGTAGCATAGTACGAGCATCTTGACCATTATCAAGTGAGCTATCATCACCAATTTCTTGTGGTGGTAACCTTTCCATACTTTCTGTCTGGCCTATAAAATGTTTTCTCCAAAATTAATTCATTTATGATACAAAAGATGTCTTCATGTCAATATTTCTTTATCATGTTTTGAAAGGTGCTGGCTACACTTGCATCACCACTTCTGCTCAGGTGTAGCTTACTGTTGTTGGGGTCTTTATTTGCATTGCTGTTTTCATTGCTGATACATCGTATATTTCTTGAACTACGAATAATTCTAAGGCCCATATCACCTTCGATGGCTTTATCATTGCATTCATCTACACTTGAACATAGGTTGGAAATTACCACATCACTTGTGTCCATCTTCCTTCCACTGCAAAATGAAAATCTTTTCAGCAATCTCATTTGAGTATTGATCATCTGCAGGGTGAATGGGCAAGCAGTCCAGCCAGCTCCATTAGCTTAGCTGAAGTTAAGAACGGCTGTGTACGGTCAGAGACTGGATGGGCGACTTCCAGATGACTGGCAAAAACTGCTCGCTCCGCCGTCCTTCATAAGGGATGTTATATTAAGGGTGTCATGCCTGGATGTGGAATGCATAGTAGGCCTAAGTTAGCTGAATAAGCGAGGTACAACAGCTACACAAAATACAACTAAAGTAAACAACAGTATCAGCTCAAAGACTGTTACTTCCCAAGTGCGCAATATATAAATCGGGCTGGTTTATATGATATCCATACCAGCTATCATGATACTCAAAAACGTCCAGAATATCACATTTTGCTTGAGAGCAGATTTGAGTCTCAAACTCTCAATTTTCATTACTATTGAATCGCCTATAATCACATTATCATTCCTGTTAAACTTTGGTTTCACCTAGTGGCATGCTTCTTAGCAATCAAAACTTCTGCCTTTGTCTTCACAATTATTCATTGTTTCCTTCAAGTCATCGCGCCTTTCTTGCTCTGCCTTGTAGCTTTTCCTTCTGTCACATTTCTCTCAGGTATTATCCTTTACACGATGATGTTCCTTTGCTATTGTTTATCCATCATTTCATGACTTTTTTTGTTGAATACCTTCCTTAGGAGGATCTTTGTATGCCCACTTGATGCCTAGATTTTCCAGTGTAAAATTAAAAAAATTCATATTGTAGGATATCATTGGTCTTTCGCTACAGCTCTAATTTCGCATATAGATGTCTGATATCCTCAATTAAGTTATCAAAATTTCAAAGACATGTAAAAAGTCTGACAAGCCGTGCTTCTAGTATTTTCAGCGCAAAGTAGCAATAAAAATTTCGTCCCACAGTAAAATTTTGATTCTGACCAAACAAAGCACTCGCATTTAGTGCATACAACCAAACACCTAGTTCTCAATCCTAATCAACAACGGCCCTTCTATATACACTCACACACATGCTACTAGAGGTAAATTAAGATATAATGAAGAATTGTAACTGAATCATCAGAAAAGAAGTGCTATATATAAGTTGGCATACTTGATGTGACAACAGTTTTTACACCCTTCCCAATTTCAACAAGTTTTGCCTCAGTTTCAGGCATCTTCATTGATACAGGCTCTTCCTCTGTGACATTCTTCGGTCTTGATATGGAGGTATGCTTCTCCAAACGCTGTGGAGGAAAATATGGCTGAAGCGTGTGTATATATATAAATATACATATATATATATATATATATATATATATATATATATATATATATATATATATATATATATATATATATATATATATATATATATATATATATATATATATATATATATATATATATATCTGCCAAAAGTCCTTGGAACACCAATTAATTAATGCACAATTTCTGATAAAAATTATTTTCTTATCCATGTCGAACGATTGAAATCCCCTTCCCCAAGGACAATGTTGAATTAAGTGTTTATTTGTCATAGAAGGATCTGCAAGCGTAGTGGTTTTTTCTGTACCTCTAAACACTGTATATCACAACATCATTTTGAGGGGGAGAGGAGGATAATACTAAATGAGCAGCAGAAATAATGCAAGTGTTCCAATACTTTTGGCAGAGATTGTCTGAAAAAGATTTCTAAAACCGTGGGGTTCTGAGAATCAAAACTTCGAGAAACTGGGGTTTATGATAGCGCTGACTTTAATGGTAGTAATGAAAGTTACAGGTAATGAGTTTAAAAGTATTAATTCGGGGGTACACTTCTGCTCCAAGTAGTTTATTGATGATTGTCTATGTACTTGCGTTGAAGTTTCGAGGATTCTCAAAACAATAGAACTGGATGCTACAGGAAGAAATACCATATTGCCTTTTAAGTTGCAAGACAAGTTTCGAAATAATCTTAATTCAGTTTCAGTTGATATATAAGGTAAATCTCTAGAATATATTTTAAAATCTCACACTATTAATCGAATATATTAATCGAACAAATAACGATGGCAAAGGAGAAAGGCGTGAGAACCGTTATTTTAGGGCTGCCCAGAGACTCCTGAGACACTAATGTAAAGAGAAAGATGTGGCCCCCTCCTAGCAAAGTGAACTGACAAATTTAAGTCTGTAGTTTAGCGCTGGAAAATCTGCTATTGGTATTAGTTTATGAGACCCCTAGACCTTGAACCAATGAGGCCCAAGACAATGAGACCTTGGGGAGGGCATTTTCCCTCTCTCCTTTTCCATCTCGGCAACTCTGGATACATGCATATATAAAAGTTGAATATAAATCTTCTCTAGGAAGAATTTAGCTATTCTTAGTACGAAATGCTATGAAATGCGATATCACTGAAGTGAAATTTCAAGGCACAAAGATGTTCCAACGAGTAACCGTGCCGGTTTACCATTGCATTATTGTTTATAAAAAGACAAGGAAATACTCTTGATCTCTACAACTATTCACAAAGAGGTGCATGAAAGCATACTACAAGCATAGCTAAGTACAACCAAATCTGGTGTAGGTCTTTTGAGAAAAGGAGAGAAGTTTCCCGGTATACCATTTTTCAAGAAATGAATTCCATTCTATGATATTGATATGCGGAAAATGGTAAACCGTGCTATTTATCGCAAAGCAATATGCATTTCTCTTTTTCTCAGCGCAAAACTAAGCCTTGTACCACTTTTAGCAAAGTTGCTGTCTTGAACACTTGTATGAAATAAAAGGGGGGAGGGAGAACGGAATGGTAAAGCGTTGTTTCAATGTGCTCTGTTGCCAATAAACAAGCATTGCTGGTTTTCGTCGCTATGGATTAAAAATGATCATTCAAAAGTGACAGTTACGTTTCAAGTATGTGTCAACAGTAAGGTAGCAAGACAATTACCACACAGTTTCACTGCCTTTTCTTCCTGCAAACTAAATTGGTGTTGGAAATGGACGAATCGCCGTCGTACATGCATCATGTCAGTTTCATGATCCCCTAGTACAGAGCTCTTTACAAATGATATGGGTGTTTTCAAGTTGGCAAACACCGGGGTTCACCATAGAATTCAATAGCTTACTGTAGTTCGTTTTGGTGCACCAAATTGCACGGCATGCACTTCTAGTAGTAGTAGCATACCACTCCACAGTACGAGGGGTGACCAACTGAGGTCATTTAGAAAAGTGACTTCCGTGTCTTCAATCTCAAGCCATTCATACAAACAAAAGGCTGGAGAAAGGAATACGATAATTATGGCCCTCAATGAATTGGGAATGAATTTTTATCCACAGATTGCTGGTGCAATAATTTATGCATTACGACCCTTCCCTCAACCTAATGCCAGCAGTGCAATAACGGCATCTGAAGAATGTACCATCTCAATCCTCTTTTCTGCAAATCTCCATTGCGCATTCTATCCACTCGTCGCAGCAATTTTACAGGCTATTAAACAGCCTAATTCAAATAACTTTGTCTTCCTTTTTAATGTAGACTAGAACGTGACACACAATAGCAGGAGGCATTACTTTAATTATAAATAAGTTCTCTCATAGAGTTCATTATTGATGATATCTTAAGAATAAATTTTTAGAATTTCTATATTGTGACCGTGTGGAGAGAGAGAGAGCACCATAAAATAGAACTGTTTTGACAATTTTGGGTGAATATTGTCTAAATGGATGAAATACGACCAATTGACGATCGAAAGCTTGCCATAAAGACCACTGTATTCTTCTCCTGATTGTAAACGTTTAGAACCAGACTCAGAATACTGTAATCTGATAGGAACTATGTCAGCATTCAATTGCATATATCTCGGAGATTATTTTTCAAATCAAGCCGAAGTTTGTCGATAGCAGCTATTTCTAAGTGCTTTCTAAGAATTTAACGTTAAAATCTAAATATTCTAGGCATAGCACTGCTGAACTCTATTGTGAACAGAGAAGATCTAGTATATAATGATCCAGGGTTTATACGGACTTTCTGAAAAAATTCCCCTGACTTTTGCTTCAAAAGCACAAATTTTCCCTGACCTATTTCTCTAACACCTATATGCTTTTCCCTGACCTCTTCTGAAAAAGCAAATTTTTCCCCTGACCTGATTGAATTAATAATGATGCAAGTAAAAAATAGCAAGATATTTATTTTCAATTTAGTAATATGTAGATATTTTAGAAACTTTATACAACAAAATATGAAGATGCTGAAGGCCAATGAATAATGATATTCCATTTAATAAACCAGATGAAGTTGTTGAACAGCATTTCAGACAAGTTGGTAAACCCATATCAGTAATACGATGCGCCATCAAGCACATTGTTTGCGGTTAAAGTGATAATTGTATTAGTAATTTGATCCAAAGATTAAACAAATGATGACAGATTTTTGTCAATTCGACTTTTTCCAGTGATCACTCTGTGCAGTGTAGGCTGTTATTGCTCAATTCTGCAATTTTATGTGCATGTTAATGTTCTTTTTTCAATCATATCAAAGAAATTGAAACAAACATATTTCAAAGTCAGTTGGTTAGCTTCTGATCTCTTCAAGTCATGGCTATGTAAAGCTTCTAGAGATACTCAAGTGAGATGCAAACTTTGCAAAGTTGACATATCCCTCAGTAACATGGGCATTGTGGCAATTAAAAGTCATATGAACAATAAAACTCATAAGAAGCTGGAGTCAGAGCAGCAAAGAATTAAGAACTTCTTCAGCAAAAAATTCAAAGGTGCTTTAAAACTAAGCGATAAGCAAGGTGATGAATATGCTGTCGATAGTGAAGTCTCCACAGTGTCTTCTACTGAAAGTCAATCCACAATTCCACACAGCCTCCATGACGATGGCAAACTCACAGCCGAAATACGATGGGCCCTCAAGCACGTTTTTTGTGGCTACAGTGACAATTCAGTAAAAGACTCAATAAACGCTTTCAAAGTTATGTTTCCAGATAGCAAAATTGCTTCAAAGATGGAATTAGGTAAAGGCAAACTAAATATGTTGTCAATTATGGAAGTGCACCCTTCTTTGCTGAAGGGTTGAAGAAGCAAGTCGATGAATCAGAATGGCTTGCTGTTTCTTATGATGAAAGTCTGAACAAGGTTATTCAGGAATCTGAAATGGACTTAGTACTCAGATTCTGGAACACTTGTAACAACAAAGTTCAAGTGCGTTACTGGGATTTGATGTTTCTTGGGCATGCAACTGCTGCCAACTTACTGAAAACTATAAATGACGCAATATCTGGTTTTGATTTATCCAAACAAATCCAATTGTCGATGGATGGGCCCAGCGTGAACTGGAAAGTTCTTTCAGACAAAAGAAAAGAAAGAGAGGAAGCTGGATTGAATCATTTAGTCAACATTGGTAGTTGCAATTTGCACGTAGTTCATGGAGCATTCAAATCTGCAACAGAGGCAACAATGTGGAATCTTAAAGCCACTATGAAAGGATCGTTTGAGATGTTCAAGGATTCTCCTGCTCGCCGCGAAGACTTCATCTCAATCACTGGTTCCACAATATTTCCTTTACAGTTTTGCCCAACCAGGTTTGAGTATTTTTCATCTACTGTCTACACGTTAATTTCATCATATATCCATAAGCTTGGCTTCCAGAATCTATTGCATACTAGATGGACGTTCACTCTAAAGTCTTGGAGTGTAATTATGCAGGTCATTCCTTCTGTTTTACTTTAAGCTCGAATTCATTTTTTGTTAATTTGGCTTCGTTGCCATTTCTTGAGAAAGATCTGGAGAGACTGCACAGGTCACTTTTGCAATTGGTAATCAAGCCTGATGTCCTCGAAAAATGTGAATCTCCTGCTGCGCTGTTACAAATTGATTTCTTACATAAAAGTATCTACCTAAAGTTGAAAGATATCCATTTTGGATTTTCAACGGAGGAGGGGCTTAAAAGGTTACAACGGCAAGATAAGGTATCTTCAACTGATGTCAAAGCTTTTGAAAAAGAAGCTGCTATTATGGTCATCTCTATTGTAGAAAGCTGTCAGAAAAAAGCCCTTTGAATTATTGTTCGGTCAGAACTGCAGATGCCTTTGATCCAGTTTTGAGGGTTTCTTCCACATCACTTCATCTTCGAAGTAAAATGAAAAAATTGCTAACCGACCTTGTTTCTTTAAAGATTATTTCTTCCACTCTTGCCGAGAAAGCAAAGCCTCAATATTTAGAGCTCCTAACTACTTTGAATCAAGATCATTTTGAAAATGCTAAAGCTTTTGACCACCAAGATTGTCGATTAGATGATTTCTTTTTCCAAAAATCCACTCTGACGATCCCAAATGAATTAAAATAGATTCTCAAGCTAGTTCTAGTCATCAGTCATGGACAAGCAAGTGTAGAGAGGGGATTCAATACCAACAAGCGCATCTCTAAAGTTAACTTAAGTAAGAAATCAATGGTGTCAAGGAAAATGATCATAGATGATATGCAGAAACACAGTTTACTTCCGTCAACTATTGAGCTAACTAACAAGTTTATCAAGTCTGTGAAATGTGCTCGTCAACGCTATCATTTTGATCTTGAAGAACAGAGGAAAAAGACTAAGTCAGACTTACGCAATCGGCAACTTGAGATTTTGAATGCTGAAATGAAAGACTTGACGCAGAGGAAGCAGCTATTAGTAGATGCATGCAAAAATTTAGATAATGAATTTATCCAAGTAATTAGAGAAGCGGAGGAGAAGAATAACATGAAACTAGTCATTAAAAGAAATGCCTTGAAAAGAAAGAGTGAAGAAAAACAGAGTCAAGTCAGTGCTTTGGAAGATTCACTTGAAATTCTTAAAGAGAAACGAAAAAAGGTTATGTAAAATGTGACTAACGCTCTTCCTTTTGTTCACATTGATAGAGTCACGCAGTTTTCATTTTTAAAATTCTTTTATTTGTTTGATTTTCTATCTGCTTCTTAAATCCTAAGTTTGATGAAAACAATAGAATTTTCTAACCTATAACTTATTATCACATTTTCTTACCTAGTTATTAAAGTGTTGTACATATTTCTTTGATGGTGAAAAATGAAAGATTTCCCTGACCTGCAGAATGAAAATGCTATTTTGCCCCTGATTACTGCAAGCTTCCCTGACTTTCCTTGACTTTCCCTGACCAAAGCAATAAAGACCCTTTCCCCCTGACTTTCCCTGACCGTATAAACCCTGTGATCGTCCTACCCCCTATGCTACGAGACTTATCAAGCTAAAAGTATCACCAATGCATTCAGCGTTATAGAAAACCCTATATACCCTACATGCATCACAGTGGTGTGGTGTCGAATTCCATACCTACCTCAGACAATCTCCGCCAAAAGTCCTTGGAACACCAATTAATTAATGCATAATTTGTGATAAAAATGATTTTCTTATCTTCTTACCCATGTCGAAAAATGGAAATCCCCTCCCCCCACAAACAATGTTGAATGAAGTGTTTATTTATCAGAGGAGGATCTGCAAGCATAGCGGCTTTTTCTGTACCTCTCAACACGGTATATAACAACATTGTTTTCGGGGAAGGAGAGGAGGATAATACTAAATGAGCAGCAGACATAATGCAAGTGTTCCAAGACTTTTGGCAGAGATTGTATGTATGTATGTATGTATGTATGTATGTATGTATGTATGTATGTATGTATGTATGTATGTATGTATGTATGTATGTATGTATGTATGTATGTATGTATGTATGTATGTATGTATGTATGTATGTATGAATATATATATATATATATATATATATATATATATATATATATATATTTATATATATATAATATCTACCTATATATCTCGAAGACACTTCACACCATGACGGTACCAATAGCAAGTTAAACCACCCAAAAACCATTCACCATAATTCTACGAAGACAAATAGATAAGCCACATTGCTTTAGTTCAATTATTGTTGTTATATCGTTTCCCTGTGGCATATCAAAAATATTTTAGCTACTCGTCTATAAACAGAGTAACAGTAAAGCAACTTTTTCATTCTCCTGAAGATGAAACAACTATCGAATCTAGTCGAGAAGTGAAAACACAATGCAGTTGATTCCTGATACTCTTTATTTTGTTTATCTCTATAATTATGGCTACAAGACGTGGAAAAGGGAAAGTAGTTCCACAGAATAACACATCTGATAAAGAACCATCTACACTTACATCGATTGCAGCCACAGATGTTATACCTAAGTCAACTCTCCTCGAAGACAATGAACTGCTAGCAATAAAACTCGCCATTTTGACAAAGTAGCACAATACAAATCGCACCAAGAACATACAGCATCCGACCAACTCATTAATATAAATATAAAAACAAAACTGGAACCATCCATTGGGAACCATGATGGAGCCTTCTTGTCCACTTGGTACAATAAAATCCAGAAGTTCTTCATTGATCTTATGCAAGCTACCATCAAAATTTGCCAAAACACCGTCATCAAAACCAAATCAGGAATATAAAGTCAAGAAGAAGAAATAAAATATCACATTGATCAAGAAGAATACAATAAAATAAATACTATCATCAGCAAATATAATGAACAAAACTTCTAGGAACACAGCAAAACACAGAAGACTAGGATGGAACCTCAACTCAAAATAAAGGCAAAAGAGCAAAGAAAAACAATAGTAAATAGTCTGTTGGTACTACAGAACATTACTACAACACAATAAAGAAGCAGCATTCTTTTGGCATACAGAAAACGTTTCTCGTCTGAAACTCGTCAGAGTATAAAACGTCAGATACTGACCGAAAAGTTACCCCAAATATATAGCCATATGTGGCTACATATGATAGGAGACCTATTAACCATTGATTATTTGAAGAGTCCTAACGAAAAAACGAACTCTTCTTGTCTACACAATACTGGGTTTTGAGTCCTCATCTAAACAGATTACAAAACACTTAAATGAAACGACCACCTTGCTTGCCCACTGATCTAAAAATTATTGCTTGTATATGTTTTGGAGCATTCTGGATTTGTAATTAGATGTTGTCCTATGGCGATTCACAATTACTTTTAGAATTGCTGTTTTTACACATACGAAGTGGGTGTTCTTTTACGGTATTACTTCCCTTCCTGATGCTTCCTAATTTAGTTTCAACAATCAAATATACAAGCATTTAGACGGTGTGGCAATGGGTAGTCTCTTGGGTCCGGCACTAGCAAATATCTTTGTTCGCTTTCATGAAAGTAGACTTTTCGACAATACTGCAACGCCAGGTGTCTACTTTCGATATGTGGACGATAGTTTTGTTACCTGTGGTTCCGAGCAGGATTGGGATCCCTTTCAAGAAATACTAAACTTTTACATCCAGCTCTAAAATTCACTGTAGAGAAGGAGCAAAACAACTCCTTCAATTTCCTAAATGTTTTGGTAGAGAAAGAGGGCATCTGATTTCTTACCAGCATTTACAGGAAACCAACGCTTACTGGGCAATACAGCCCTTGGACATCCTTTAACCAAAAGACAAGACAGATTAGCCTTATTAAAACCTTGGTTCACAGGGCACTTACGATTTGCTTTAAAACTAAATTGGGCTGAAAGCTCGACAAAATAAAGCAACTGCTCATTAAACACGAATATCCAGATGTTATATTCTTTTGTATCAATCAAAAACTAGCCAACTTTGCAGCAGAAAAAATGATAGGCCCAGAGAAGTGCCCACTATAGCTAAAACTACCCTGGATATGGAATGTTTCAATAACGTTTGAAAATCAAATTAATAAAATCACATTGAAAATCACACCACACCTTGTTTCTAAGCTGTGAAGCCCCAAGTGGTTTACAACACTAGAGTTATGCTACCATTTGCTAAAAAGATAGCGCTCCTACCACTCAAAACAGTTGTGTAGTCTATGAACTTCTTTGTCTATGTGAAGTTTCGTACATAAGACGCAATACGCGGAGGCTAGTAAACAGCATAAAGCAGAAAAGTAATAGTGTAAGAAAACAGCTACCTCGTATGTGCAAAATAACAATAACAAAATAACAAGTTAATTGTGAGTCGGCCATAGGACAACATCTTAATACAAATCCTGAATGCGACAAAACATATGCAGACAAAAATTTTAGGATAATTGGGCAAGCAAGATCGTCCTTTAACTTTGGTGTTTTGGAATCTGTTTACATAAAGACTCACAACCCAGTCATGTGTAGACAAGAAGTTCGTTTTTTCATTAGGACTCTTCACGTAAGCAATGGTTACTTGGTCCTATTTAGCCACTCTTGGGGCCAACTAGACGCATCACCAATTAGACCAATCATATCACGTGTAACAGCATCTGGCTATATATTTCGGTTAACCTTTTGATCACTATCCAAAGTTTCCTACTCTGGCGAGTGTCGGACGAAAAAACCTTTCAGTATGTCAAAAGAATGCTGCCACTTTTTCCTGCTGTAGAAAAACAATTATTCACATAAACAAATCAGAAAACAAAACCATGACCGGATACGAAATTTCCTAATTATGCAAATGAATCCGAACCCTCCAGAGAAGCAACAAGACGTACAGAAGCATGCTCATATGCAGACATCCTGAAGCCTAGTTATATTAAGAGAAGAACCCATCAAACAGCTGGTAATAGCAATTACAATGATTATCAGACTGACAGAATATCAAAAGGCATACCAAGCACCAATTCCCGAACACAGTCCCCATTGAATGGGTACACGAACAACAATTATCAAATAAACAAACAAGCCCCTGACCAGCAGAAGTGAAAGGGAGCATGCAAATACTCCTCTCCAAAACAATGGAAGCTTTAAAGATTTTATTATGCTCTACAAAGCAACTTCAAAAGATTCATCATTTCAAAGATACCCCAGATGGAAAAGTAGCAAACCTGAGTAGATACAAATTTTCAATTATTGGGTAAAGGTCTTAACTTTTGGCCCCACCGTCCCCCGCTATGACAGAAATGAACAAAAAACGATTTAAAGGCATATTTTAGAAGATGTAATTAGAAGTCCACTTCGGAATATCCAAATATCCAATCCTACATCAACTTACAGAAAATACCAAGATATTTATACCAAACAACATTGACCCAACCATTAAAAGCTTCCAACATGCAGTTAAATCAGAAAAAGTAAAACCATGAACAACTACATCCACCACATGACAATTTAACCTAACCACAAGGTAAAGCTCTTTCTGAACTCCAAAATAGAACCGATCTAGTAATCACCCGAGCGGATTAAGGCGGTACTACAGTCATCTGGGGCATCGAAGAATACCTTCCAGAAGCCAATAGCCAACTAAGCAACTCCAATTTTTACCAAAAACTTTCAGTGGACCCATTCAATGACTATCAACAAATAAAAACAAATTCACTTTATGACATGGCTTTCAATAACATGATTGACAAACAGACACCTGAAGTCTAAAAACCTAAACACGTCAAACCTGCCCGATTTTAGTTATTACCCAAAATACATGAAAAAGAACATCCCTGGAAGGCCTGTGATCTCATCAATAAACTGCGACATTACAAAATTAGCATGACACTTTGACTACTCTATACAGACTCTAGCTACAAAACTTAAGTCTTATATAAGGGATACAACCGATTTTATAAACAATTTGCAAAGCATTCACTACGTCCTCACAACGCAATTCTAGCTACATTAGACGCTTGATCTTTATATTCTAACATCAATCATATCAAAGAATTATTAGCCCCAGAAGAATACCTAGACAGTATAACACACAAGAAACTATCAACAAAGGTAATAATACCCTCGTGCAACATATACTAACACTTAGTAACTTCAAATTTTATGGAAAATATTTCCTTCAAATAACTGGCTGTGCCATGGGAACCATAGCAGCTCCTTATGTCACCATAATTACTCTCCCCATGGACAGTGATTGAGGACACTCTACAAAAATAGATCAAAAGCTGGAGATCAACAACTTTAATGATCACAGCTACTGGCATAGTCACGCTGCCAAAAAACATATTTAATAAACTTTCAAAACATCCATATTTCTTTTCACAGACAATAGAATAAAGAAAGATCTATTTTCAACCAGACAGATACAATGGCCTAACTGAAGGGGCTCTTACCTGCAAAAATGCATCCAACTCATTGTCTTCTCCACTTTTTAAGTACTCCTCTTCAAACACTACTTCAGCCTCTTTCATAGATGACATTATCCTTGGAGTTGATTGTGACATTGACTTCTTCAATTTGGATGGCATATTTGGCGAGTTCCCAGCTTCTAACAGACAATGTTTTCTATTTTCACTTTCCTTGGCCCTAATGGAATAAAAGCAGCATAAATTTTTGTTCCAAAAGAAACAAACACACATACAATAACCGTTCTTCATTGAATCTGTAAGGTCCTGCACCTGACATAAATATGGATATAAACAGTACAGTGAATATGGTGTATGAGGCATTCCATCTCAAGCCATCCAGGCCATTATACCACCCCTCTCAGATATTGTTCTCATTTGGACCACCGGATGTTAGACATAAGCTGTGACGAAATCCAAAGTGATAGATGTGGGGGCTTTTGGGAACAATAGTCTTTGCCCCATCCACATATAGGCTTAGGAACCAAATTTTGACTGCCTTAATGAAAAATTAAGAAGCGACTTTCATGGAAGATTTGACTTTGACATATGAGTATTGACCCAATAGCCTTAAAAAATGGACAAAAAATGCATTCACAGAAGAGAAATCCTAAAGCATATGTACAAGGTCAGTAGAAATCATCTTCAATTACTTTTTAAACCAAACTGGTATGGGAACCAGTTGTACTAGGACACAGTTTTGGGCCTATACTCGAAAACCAAAACAAAACAACCTTTGAAGTCAGAGCAACAAGTTGCTGTGATTTTCGTAAAGCCCAAAGATCGACCTTAAATAGCACGTTACACCATCTATTTTCTATTTTCTTCCTGAATGTGAAAAACTGAGCATCAGATCTTAAATTAATCAATCCTTTTTGTGATCGCTACCAAGAGTTAAGTATGAGGCTTAAAATCCTTGTGGGTGGATAGCTATGGCAGCTCATTTTCCACATCTTTCATACATGTCATCAAACAATAGAATAAATAATGGTGGTGGAGACTCCTCTACATTGCTCATAGCATTTTCATAAAGTAACAAAGATATTTCGCATAATACTTAAATTTCATCATGATCTCACTGGCTATGAATTACAATGATATCATTGTTGACCCATACGGCTATCAGGTAAGTCAAGCATCCAAGAGATATATATGTAATTTTGTGATGATGTTATGACCAATCTCCAAGTGTCAAACACCATTTTTCATTCTATTGTAGGATGACATGTATGAAACATGTGGAAAAAAATTTTGCAATATCTATCTGCCAGCATGGATTTCAAGGCTTATATATCAATCTTGGTAGCAATGACAAATAACATGGAATATCATAAAATTTGAAGCACCATTTTCCACATGAAGAAATAAAACACCAAAAAGTTTTATCTATGCTACTAATGGCCAATCTTTGGGCTCTCAGAAAATCACAGCAACTCGTTTCTTTGACTTCTATGGTTGTATGATATTGGCCTCCAGATATACACTATCTTTAAAAAATTTGGCACTGTTAAATTTCAGAAATTATATTTAAGGATAGTATGTAATGGACAATTTTTCTGATTGTGGACAATTTTGGGCAAAAATTTCGGACAAATTGTTGAACAAAGTAACGTAAGTCAAAGCAGTTAAACATACACCATTTACAGTCAGAAAGCAAGGAAATACAATCCATAGTCATCAGGGTCAACATAAGGCATAACATAAAAACTCATGTAATGGACGAGGAGTTGATTGTGTTTAGGGGGATAAATATCATATAGAACAGCTATGAGTGGCAGAGGCAGACTCCCAAAATGGGCACTTTGAAAATCGAGTCTTCCAAAACCACTATTGCAGCATGAGACAAATCTATTTATGCACATTTAATGTATACTCTAGGACTCACCATGAATGAGCATGAAGATAAAATTAGTTCTAGAATTCCCAGTTGGGTGTAAAAGACTATCTTTTAATGGTTTTTTTGGAAATAATGTGTAGAAACCTACTACTTAATTATTAAACTCATTTCTATTTTGTTCCCAGCCAACATTATTACGTTGGTTTTGCGAGAGGGAGAGAGAGGGGGGGGGCATGCGCAGCAAATCAGCCAACCAGTTTTACATCAGAATTCCAGCTAACAGTACATGCACATTTTCATTTCTTGAGCTTCTCATTTCATTCGCTCTGTAATCAATTTGCATCGCACTCATTTGGATATCATTGCTCAATGGATTAGAGATAGTTGTTTTTCTGTATTTTTGTAGTGTGTTTTTCCTTAATTGTGCTATAGGATGCAGAGGATGAACCCTATGCAGTTCCCAAACCAGATTCCGTAAATCTTTTGCCGTTTATTGCTAACATGCTATTGCAGTTAGAGCAATTAAGTCCCTGGTAGCTGACAACGGCACTCTTCCCCCTTCAGCCAAAACGCATAAAATTGATGTCGATCTCCCTTTGGCACCCCTGAATACCATTTCCCCTCCATCACAGAATGCAAACATTGATGCTGCACAGACAGCAAATTCATCCTTTCATTTAAGTGTTTTCGAATCTGTTTACATAGGCTCAAAACCCAGCCTTGGGTAAACAAAAAGAGTTCGTTTCTTCAATAAGACTGTTCGAGCAAACAATGGTTAATAGGTCCTAATAGGCCATTCTTGGGGCAAAATTAGACGCATCCAATCACATGCAACCACATCTGGATAAATATTTCCGCTAACATTTAGGTCACTATCCGGCGTTTCATACTCTGACCAGTGTCGGAGGAAAAATGCTTTTAAGTCTCATAAAAGAATGTTGCCGCTTTTTCGTGCTGCAGTAAAGTTCTGTAGTACCAACAGACTATTTATCGTCTAATATAGAGTTGAGCAACCACATAAACTATCTTGAACTGCTAGCAGCATTCCTTGCTTTCAGAGTTTATAAACATTCTCTCTCCAATCAACATGTTAAAATTATGATTGATAACACAGTTGCTGTAATTATAATCAATACTATGGGTACTTGTCGTAGTAATTCTTGCCATACTATTACTCTCAATACTATGGGTACTTGTAGTAATTCTTGTCATACTATTACTCTCAATACTAAGGGTACTTGTCGTAGTAATTCTTGCCATACTATTACTCTCAATACTATGGGTACTTGTCGTAGTAATTCTTGCCATACTATTACTCTACAACTCTGGGAATTCTGCAGGGATAACAAAATATGGTTTAATGCAGCTCACCTTCCAGGATCCACTAATGCAACTGCAGACTCAGAATCCAGAAATTTCAACAAGTTAGATACAGAACGGGTGCTGAGCTCTACAGCTCTTGCCAAACCTTTATCTGTATTGAAGTTTGAACCAAATATTGACATGTTTGGCTCACGTCTCAATAGACAAATCCATGTTTTTTGTGCAAACATACCAGACCCAAATGCAAATTACATTAATGCTCTTTCTATTTGCTGGTCTGGTCTTGATTTTTATTGTTTCACTCCCTTTAGCTGCATTCTGAAAACACTCTAAAAGATCAGACAGGAGAAAGCACAGGGAGTGATTGTTGTTCCAAGGTGGCCAACTCAATCATGCTACTCAATATTAATTTCTATGATTGTGAACTCTCCAGTGGTGTTGAATCCATCTCACAGCCTGCTTTCCCTTTCAAGTTTTCCAGGGAAAAAAGCACCCTTTGTACAAGAAAATCATATTCTTTGTGTGTTTGTTGTCAGGGAAAAATTAGCTGAGCAAGGTTTTACTCCAGCTACTATTGAGCTTATTTTGTCATCTTGCAGACTTGGTACCAAAATCCAGCACAGTTTGTACTTAAAGAAATGGCTTGCCTACTGTAATGAAAGAGCACTCAACATTTTCTCCCCATTTGTATGTGAAGCACTGGAACTTCTCCCAGTTTTAAAACATAAAGGCCTTTCTTACAGTGCCATAAACACAGCCCGATCTGGTCTGTCCTCTGTTTTATTAATGGGTACTGATTATGTCATTTTCATTTTCTTTCTTTGCTGCAGTGCTAATTTCTTTTCTTTTATCTCTCTTTGCACCTCGTCATTCCACCACCATGTGTCCTTCTCTTTTCTGGGTTTCCCACTAGTCTTTCCACAAACTTCAGTTGCTTTTGTTACCAGTATGTCCTTCATGTCTGTCCAAAGTTCTCCTACCCTTTCTGGAAATGAACCATTCCCATACCTTTCTATGAGAGTCCCCTCTACCTTTTGTCTAAACTCAGTCTTCTTTTCACCTCTACGCTCCCACACATTGATCTTCCTTTTCCTTTCCTTTTTCCTTCGTTTCTTTTCAACTTTCATCCTAAGGTCTGCTATCAGTAGTCTATGCTGTGCCACCACTGGTTCCCCAGGTATAAGTTTACAATCCATCACAAATTTTCTGTCTTCTTTTCTTACCATGGTGTAGTCAATCTGAGTCTCATTTCCTCCACTTTTGTAAGTTATGAGATGATTTCTTCTTTTCTTAAACATAGTGTTCAAAATTGTCATATCAGCAATCTCTGCTACTTCTAATAGTCTCTCACCTTCCGAGTTCCGCCTTCTAAATCCTAAACCACCGTGTACTCCTTCATAACCATCACAGTTCTCTCCCACCTGGGCATTCATATCTCCAGCTATTACTATCCTTTCTGTCCTTGGTATCCTTTCCATGTATCCCTATAATTTTTCTCTTTATGCTTCTTTCTCTTCTTCTGTACATCCTTGTTGCGGTGCATATGTTGATATTATATGCCATATTTTACCTTTTGGCCAATTGCCAATAGCTAAACGTTTTATGAAAGGTAAATTCGAATTGAGACCCGGCTTTCCAGAGCATAAGAATATTGGGGACTTGCATATTGTTCTCTGTTATTTTTGGAATCAGAAACATGCATCCCAATTGAGCCTCAAAGAACTTTCTTTTAAAGTTGCCTTCTTGTTGTCCCTTCGTAATGGCCAATGATGCCAAACAATAAAATATTTAAATATTGACTACATGACCAGATCTGAGAAAAATACATATTCTGTATTGCCATTAAGCCTTTGGAATTCCTACGGTATACATCTGAAGACAAAATTTGTGTTGCCTCCAAGCTAGATGAGTATATACAGAGGACATCAAATTTGAAAATGATCACATGTAACTTCTAATCAGGTTTTTAAAGCAATATTCTCCGGTTTCAAAGGATCCCGATTCTAGGTCGATAAGATACGTGCTTATGTTTGCAGGAATTGATACCACAAAGCTCACAGCTCACAGAACCAGAGCAGATTCTTCTTCCTATTTGGCAAGCAAAAATGTTAATATATATATACAGGACATTGGCTAGTCTAATGACCAGGTTTTGCAGCCTCTAGAGGACAATTTTAATTATGGACAATCAATCTTAAAGTCTATTTGCTACAAAGGAATCTAATCCTATTGAGTTTTCATTTATATAAGAGTTCTGCTGACTGGGATTAACTATTCATTTAAAAATTGCTTTACTTGTTGAAACCATTTGCTAAGTATTTTCTGCTTCATTCTGCAATTTGCCAACAGTGTTTGTAAGAGTCACCTCTAAAACCTCGTACAACTCCCTAATGACGTAGGCTGGGAACGAAATAGAATTTATAGTTAACCGATACCTGTACGTTAAAGGTTGATTGTAATTCTATGAGTTCCCAGCCAGGAGTGAAAGAGCTGTACGCCCTTTACTTGCTATTTCTCCCAACCAACTCCTTCACTATAACCTGACAACACTGTTGCCTTTTAAGTCTGGTTGGTTACTGCGCTGTGCTCTCTCTCTCATACAACTCCTTCACTCTTGGCTGGGAACTCATAGAATTGCAATCAACTTTCAACTTACAGGTAAGTATCGGTTAAGTATCAATTTTCTATTAAAACTATATTTTAAAAAATCTGTCTTCCTCTATTATTGATACGCATGCTCCTCTTAAGTCAATAAAGGTACCAGAGATTCAGATGCAATGCAGGGACAAGATGAAGAGAGCTGCTATTACAAACAAGTCACCACTTCTTATAAGCTTATATGGACATATTAGTAATACAATAAACAAGCTAAATGCTCAACTGAGCAACCACTACTTGACTGAAAGAAGATCTCAAGCTACAGATAACATGAATGGATTCATGGAGGACAATTAGGCTGAAACATTGAGAAACATATGCTTGACCTTAGAGTCTGAGGTTTTATTTCTTGAGTGGTTAATTTTTGTTAACAAGTGCAACTTTCTGCAGTGCCTTCTAATACAGAACGTGATGTAAATGATAATTCCATGAAATAATTCCTTACACTCAAGTGGCTCTACTTATATTGTGAGGTTTTATTCGTTGAGGGGGCAATTGTTGCCAAAATGTGCAGATTTTTCCTGTGCGTTCTACTAATGCACTGTATTTTCAAGGATAATTCTATGAAGTAATTATTTACCCTCAACTAATTGATTTTATATTGCGAAGATTATTCATTGAGGGGATAATTTTTGTGATCGACAGTAGATTATTGCAGTGCTTTCTAATTAGGAATGCGTTTTCAATGATAACTTTATGAAGCACGTACACCCAAGAATCTGAAATAATATTTTGAGCTTTGATTCATTGAGGAGTGAAATTTTGTCAACACATGAGGAATTTTGCAGATTGTTCTAATAATGAATGGAGTTCCATGACCACTCTAAAAAAAGCAATTACCTACACTCTATTGACTGCATATATATTGTGAGGTTTACTTCATTGCGGGGCTCATTTTTGAGGAAAGTACAGATTTTTGAAGTGCCCTCTAATAGATTCTTGCTAAATGTCATAAAAGTGGATGGATTTTCAATGAAAACTCCATGAAGCAATTATTTACACTTAAGTGGCTGAATGTATATTGCAAAGTTAGCATTATTGAGGGATGAACTTTTGCTAACAAGCACAGATTTTGACAGTGTGTTTTAGTAATGCATTGCATTTTCAATGATAACTCCATGAAGCAATTATATACGCTCCAGTGACTGAACATATGTTTTGAGGTTTGATTCATTGAGGGGTTACAATTTGTGAACAAGTCTCGACTTTTGCAGTATTTTCTAACAATCAATGGGTATTCAATGATAACTCTATGAAGCAATTGTTTACACCCCATTGGCGTAATTCATATTCTACACTTTCAGAATATAAATTCAGTGAATAGGGTGTAGATCATTGATTTACTGAGGGAAAACAATTTGGCTGAATTCATATTCCGAATTTTTGGAATGTTAGTTCAGCCAACTGGGTGTAACTAACTAATTTATTGAGGGGCAAATTTTTGTGAACAAGAGCGGATTTTTGAAGTGTTCTCTAAAAATAAATGGATTTTCAATACTACCCCTATAAAACAATTATCTACACTCAAAGAGGCTGAGTGTATACTGAAAGTTTAATTCATTAAGTGCCTAAATTTTGTGACCAAGTGCAGATTTTTGCAATATATTGTAATAATGTATATGTTTTCAGTGATAACCCTAAGAAGCAATTACCTACACTCCAGTGGCTGAACTTATGTTCAGAGGTTTTATTCCTTCAGGGCAGTGGCGGCTTGCACTAAGAATAAATTGGTACTAGTAAGTTAAAAATTGGGCAAAGTCATTGCTTGACTACACCCTTATTACACTCTCGGGATATCCTGTCCTACTTTTTGAAAACACGCAGCAAAATCGTTGAGGCTAATGGTACTGGCTTATGATCTGGTAGCAGTAGATCATGTGTGCAACGCAATGTGACGGCCACTGGCCCTAGCTATTGACCACAGTTGCTTTTGCGTTAATAGAAATGCAGTTCTAGTACCATAAACAACTTCAGAACCCAAATGAGATGCTGCCTCAAAATAGCTGCATTAAAACCAAAATATCACATTGTACTCGTGTTATTTTTCAATCCAAGGCATTGCGCATGTTTCAGAAGACGTTGATCTAATAAGGCAAAATTACTTTAAGATATTTCCCATCAATAACCACTCTCTGCAATCTTTTCCATCTTTACAATATCTATCTGAACTATCTGCCAAAGCTAGGAAGTCCAGCTTTTGGAAAGAAAAAAATTCAGTCGCTGAAACTCTCTGTATAGCGAGAGGGTGCATCGATTCTGAAGAATAAGCTTACCCAGTTAAAATCATTACTCAAAATCCAGCTGCAGGTTACTATCCAAAACTGGTACCTTAAAGCTATCTACCTATTATTCAAGAAGAGAATTAAATGACATCAGTTATCCATAAAAACACAATAGATTATGGGTATGTATTACTAGAATCTGAGATCTAGTAATGCGGCTTCCTCAAAAGCAAAACTGTCTATCATTCACCGCAATAGAATTTCAAGGCAAAGCAGAGAAATTATTCTGCTATCTACTCTGGCGCCAGCCTAGCTTTTCTCTAAATAAAATGCAAAGGTATTGGAAACGTTTGGTACAGCACATGAAGTGGTACTAGACTAGTAAAAATTGTTGCAAACAAGTGCAGGTTTTCGAAGTGTATTCCAATACTGAATAGGGTATGAATTGCAACTCTCTGGTTCAGTTATTTAACATCAACTGACTGAAGTCATATTCTAAGTATTGAATTATTGAGTGTTGATAATGTGTGAGCATTCACAGAAGTTTGCAGTGTGTTACAATAGTAAATGGGTTTCCAATGGTCAGTCTATGAAGTAATAATTAACACTCACAAGGTCATAATACATTACACAGATTATGCAGTTTTTGGGGACAACACTGTCCTCCTTTTTGATTTGTTCTTAGATAAAGTGGCTAGCCTCCTATTCTGGAGTGTAATTTATTGATGGGTGAATGTGTGTGAGCAACTGCAAACTTCTGCAGTGCATTCCAATTGCTAGGAAACATATTTTTGCCTTCAGGCCTTTCATTGTTGCACTTGTTTTTATTACGAGCCTAATTTATTTTATTTGTGTTATGATTCCAAGCAATAGATTGCCTACAATATGATACTTATAGGTAACTATTCAATGTCAAGAGTTTGGGATTAGTAACGTTTTCTTTCTAGTCTCTTTCTGTTCTTACGGATGCTTTTTTATTTTATCAACTGCTTGAATCTGGGATGCATCATTTAACAGTTGTGCTGTGGAATCTCATAGTTAAAAGTATGTGCAGTATAATGTGTAATAGTTGGTTACTATTGCACTTTTAGGTAATCAATGCTATGCCCTACACCATTATATATAGTTTTTGGTTAAGTGGCCATTATTGCAATTAAGGAGTAGCGGCTAAGTTTCTCGCTATAGCATGAAACTTTATCAATGCAGCAATATCAAGAATCACTCACAGCACAGACGTAATTCTTCCAAGAGATCCTTTTATGTGATAGGTAATTTGGGCATTTCCACTGAGCTCAAGAGCATGTGCTAATGGATACTACTTGAGGGGAGGGGTGGCTTATAAGCATTATCTTGCCTTACCACATTGCTTCTCAATTGCTTTTTGCAAAGCCCCCCCCCCAGTTATTAGAGAAAATACTTTGTGAACCACAATCGCAAATAATGAGACCAGGATTCTAAAAATTGCATAAGCATACCTGATTCTCCGGGCTCATACGCACTCCCATCAGCATTGCATCATGCCCCCCAATGGTCTCTGCCCCGCAGTTGGAGAGACTCTGCTTTGGTAAGAGTATTTTAATTAAATAGTATAGCTTTTTTCTGAATTAACAGAAGAGAAATGATTTTTAAAATAAAATATGTCAGACTTTAATGGATTCTACCATAAGAGTATTCAGTAAGCATTTATGTGTAGTACACTTATTCTTATATCACACAACCTTTAAGGAATAACCGAAAGCCCACGTGAAATATCTGTTTTTTCTGCACTCAAATAGTGCTTAATTACACTGCAGCTACAATCAAAATGCTTGAAGGATTCACAGGAGTACTCACCACTTGCATGACTTTCCATATACTAAATATAGTATATAGGTCATGGTGCTAGCTCCTGGGATACATCATTCAACTTGCTTCAATGTCGGGGTGAGGGGTTATAACTAACAGTGGCATTTCTTTGGGTACATGGTTTTCAACGACCCCTATTTGCATTAGCTATTTGCTTATACAAGAAATGACTCAATGCTGAATTCAGTGTTCAATCTTTAATTTATTTCTCAACCGCTTGGCAATACATGCTGCTCCCTATGTCAAAGGACTGGAAATGTAAATTTATATGATGCAATGTATAACATGACAGAATCCTGTTCTATACTGGAGGTGCATTGACCATTATAGCAGAGAAAAAATGCTTGCAAACCTATACTAGGCTACATGGTTCCACATTTTCCTTCATTTTATAGAAAAGTGTAACCTAGCATAGCTTTACAAGCATTATGTCACAATCACTTCACCCAAATTCCATGAACAATTTTGTTCTGCATTCCACCCCAGCAAGGCAGGGGTTCACATGCTCCTTAGCAGTGACCTGTCATTTCATCACTCAATCAACATGCTTGGCAAAGTATCACTTGCTCTTGTCAATTCATGATCTTCTCAGCATCAAAAAGGCAAGTGGAGATATGTCTTTTCTTTCCAAGGTTAATTTGCAGGTGATGTTGGGGGGTGTGGGGGTTGGAGTGCCTGCATTTAATGGGCAGCTTTTAAAAAGTCTGCATCTACAATGCAGAATTCCTTGTGGCTGCACTATGTCACATATCTCATGTAGGATACAACAGGACAAGGCATTATTATGAAAGGCAAAGGTAAAAGTCACCAGTGTTGCAGTTGGGACAACAAAGATCCTATTTGGAAGATGAAATTGCACGGTTGATAATGATGTTGGCACTGGCAATTTTTCGCTCATGCCTGGGATTTCACATGCATATGGATATGGAAATGTGTGATCTCACTTGTCTCCGTGGACATATTGTGCTCGTTGATAAGGAGGGATAGGGTCAAAAGTAGGCCAAATTTTGATAATGCTATGTAGCTACGGCCCCTACAATAAAGAGCCCATCTTCTTTTTTCTATGCCTTTGCAATTTGTCTATTGAACAATAATAGTGCAAACTCTTCAATCAACAAGCAGCAATTCATAAAGATTCTAAAACCAACTACTCTGCCCCAAAACGAAGTCATATTACCTTAGAAATAATACACAGTTATTGGGGATAACACTGCCCCTCCTTCCGATTTGTTCTTAGATCAATGACGGAGATCTTTTTCTGCCAGGTATAATGTTTGAAACATCAAGTCTGCACCAGTTCTTAGTCAATTGTTTGTCTTCATTAACGCTGTTCATTACATTGTGCCTTCCTGGTACAAGGCGTTCCTCTATTTCATCAATATTCTCTTGCTCAGTAATCATTTCTCATCTATCATTCCTGTCTTACTGAGCAGTGCTTTGAGGTTGTTTTTTATTTGAGGTTGCATTGTTAAATATGCTGCAAGTTTTGCGAGAAAGATCTTGGTGGAGAGTTTGCTCATGAGCTGGAAGGGTATGGCAATGAGTGAAGCATTAAGGAATATCCGGGAGTTGGTTTACGTGGACAACTGGACTGAAGTTAGCATCACCTCTAAATAATTGGCAGTTTGTGTTAACTATTAATTTTAGGACTTTCCATGGGCCACATAATTCTGGCTCTAAGCAGCGTGAAATACCTTGTTCTGGTGATTCCATAGCATCACAGTGTCCTGTGCCTTGTAGTGACGTTTCTTTGTGCTCCTGTCAAACTGAGATATCATATTAGCACAGCTTTCTAAAAGACTTTGACTAACAGTATCAAATAAGCTATTGAGGCTGTGTCCCAGATCTGTAGCAAAATGTTGGGCTTGCCAAGAGTCATGTATGTGGGGAGGCTTCAGGACTAAGCAGTTAAAGGTTGTGTCAATAGAGCTGGTGTAGCAGTGCTGATGACATGTTTGTATATCTACTGGGGCTGGATCTGAAGGCATAGACTACTGCTTGGAGGTAAAAACAACATTTTCTCCCAAAACCATCCATCTGTTTTTGAATACAGCTCTTGATAATTTTAACTACTGCTTCAGACAAACCATCCCCTTTGCAAGCAGGAACACTCTTTTTCCTATCCTCAATAATGCTTTGATTTCTTGCATTGCACAACCATGACCATCTGAAGCACCATCACTATGAAGGCGTTTCATTAATCCATAGTGACAAATCCATTGATCATAAAACGCATGAGCTATTGTTGATGTATCAATAGCTTTCACTGTTATAGCTTCAGGCCATTTAGAGAAGTGATCTACAATTATCAATGTATAATTATTGTAAATGAGGGTATTGTGGGAGGGATGGGTCTGCAAGATCATAGCAAACTAATTCAAAGCAGTTAGTAGATTGTATGGGCTGCAAGCGTTCCTTGTGGTATCTCTTAGGGGGGGGGGGTTGTGAGCAGCATAGAATGTACAGCTTTGAACCCAATTGAAAACATCACTATCATTGGGCCAGAAATAGATTTCGAAGGTTCTAAAGAGAAATAGAGTCAATTCATCAATACTAAACTCAGAGGTGAATTCAGAAACTAAATTGAAATTGTAAAGGCTACAAAGACATTCATTCCATTGTTCTTTGAGGGTATATGTTGGATCTTATAGTGAAACTCAAAGAGTTCTAAGGCCCAATGAAGAAGCTTCCCACTTCTTGGCTTGTGCTTCAACGATATGAATATACTGATTTGATTGTCAGTAAGTAGGAAGAGCTGTTTGCCAAGGAGGTAGTATCGAAATTTCTTAGTTCTAAATGTTAGAGCATGTGCCTTCTACTCGGCAATATTCCAGCTCAGTTCATTATCTCAACACTTTCGCCTAGTATATGCAACTAAGTGCTCAGTTTCCTCGGTATTGCTACAAACTTTGACGCATGCACTTTCCCCTTTGTCACATGAATCAGTTTCAAGGATGAAAAAGTCACTCCTCTGAGGAGCATTCAGAACTGACACTTTGGTTAACATATATTTTATTCTTTCAAATGCAGTTTGGCACTCAATAATCCATTGAAAGGCAACACTTGGCTTAGCTAGTGCATGTAGCAGGGCAGCAATAGTTGAAAGATGAGAAATGAATTGATTGCAAAATTGGGTCATTTCCAGAAATTCTTCTAAAGACTTGGCATTGGAAGGTGTATACATATTACAAATGATGCAAATGCCTTCTGGATCATTACAAATATTACCATTGTCTATAATATAGCCAAGATAAGGGAGAGACGCTCGAAAAAATGTGCATTTCATGGAATTTAATGTAAGTAATGCTTCTCTGATACAAGATAAAATTCTGCAAATGTTGGAAACATTAGTTGAACAATCACACCCTTTTATAACCACATTATCATAGAAAGTAATTGTAGAACGGAGGAAGACTACAATCACGGACGTCAGCAAAAGTGTGTTACATGATACATTGAAAATAGGATACATTACTCACCATGTCCATTGACCAAAGCCATACCCTGGTTAAAATGCAAGCAGTGGCTTGAACCTTTCAACATACCCTATTTGGTGACATCCACTGCTGAAATCAATTGAGCTTATGTACTTAAAACCAGTAGCATCGTGACATTGTTGAAGCGAAGGGGAAGGCCATCGTGATTCTTCAATTACATTATTTAAGAAACGATAATCCACAACAAGGCAATAGTAATCTATTATGTGGCAACTGTTGGAATATTCTTTTAGCTAGACAAGAAAGGTAGCAGCACAATACGGTGAGTCTGTTTCCTCAATCAGACCATGTTCTTTGTAATGGTCAGAGTTCTTTAAAAATTGATTGCATATGGAGTGGAACTATGCACAGTAAAGTAAAGGTACAGTGTCTGCGAAAAGTCCATGAAACAGCCACAAAGTGTTAGGAGTTTTCCACTCCCCCCCTCCTATTTTCGCAGCAGAAATGGCAATTGTGAGCCCCTTCCTCCCTCATACAATGTTGAATCAACAGCCAACGCCCTTAGCTATTTGGAAAGCCACCACTTCTCCCTCCAGTACTATTCCTATCACCTTCAAACAACATTGCTGTAAGTATAGAAATGGGAGGAATAGAATGAGCGGTCTATTGTTTCGCTTTGTTTTGCACGTAATGCACATGCAGAACAAAGATGGTACCAACACGTTGGCAACAGATGTGTAAACATAGGACATGCAGTGGAAAGAGTCACACCGCTCCTTGTCTTTTTTCCTGCTGGCTTACAGAAAAGCAATTAAATATGGAGAACAATTCGTACGTGAGTAGCCACTAGCTAGAGTATTTGATATTGATTGATTGGAACCATTTTTAGTATAATAAACCCTGATATAAACCGCAGCGTAGGCCGAAGGTTAGCGGAAAAGCTTACTTGGAAGTAATTTCGATGTTCTTAACGGACAAAATACTAGCAAATATTAATGCTAATGTCATACCTAAGGACCGCACATCCTTTTCTTTTAGTACTTTGCTTCTTTTGAAGGAATTTAGGAGCTTCAACGAAGGGAGAATTTGAGGAAACTCGAGTGTTATATGCTTAGACCTGGCCTAATATGTTTATTATAGTTCAACGAGAATTGTAATTTTTGAAATATCAATCACACGTTCCATATAATTCGAAAATTTTCTTAATTACCTTCTCATAATGATTGTCAAAACAAACAGCTCTGTCTATTTGAATCACAAGAAGCCACCATTAAAATACATCAATATGATGAGGAGCATAGGTCAGACAGCTGATTCACAAACCTACCCATGTGAGCAAACTACCCTCCTTGAGCCAAAATAAACACGTCATTGCCAGCAAAGATCACAGTCAGTCAATAGAGGCACTTCATCTTCAATGATTTCACACATACAGATAAATGGGAAAAAACAATCTAGTTCAGGTCAATCAAGGAACAGCAACTCAGGTTGTCATTTCATGCACACATATCATAGAACGTCCACACAGAAAAAAGCTGTTACTGGAATGACCACATCCTTTTGTCTATTCATTGTTGAATAAAATTTGTTTTGCTAACTTGTGTCTTTGTGATGATTTATTTCCTCTAATTACACGTTCAGTATAAATTCTACCAAACTGATGGTAGAAAATCACAAGATAGTGTTTTACAATAAGTTTTATCAATGCTGTGATATGATCATCTCTGAGGTGCTTATCCAACACATGGCATTGCAGTGAGTGTTCTTGAATTGATAAAAAAGTTCTGTTTTACATTTCATGTAGGACAGCTGTTGTTATTTTAATTCTACCAAACTAACATTGATTTCTTTTGAGGTACATTGCCAAATGCATAGCTCTGTTCTGACAACTTTGTCTACACATCCAACCACCTTATAGACTGATCAAGATAGAACTAACAAATTTCCATAACGTTTGCATGAGAGAAGGGAAAGGTGGCTTTGGTAGCCATGATCACCTGAGCTGTTGGAGTTGTGGTATACTGCCACTGCACATTCTGGACATTCTACAGATTCCAGTATGTTCTTAACGATGTAGCCTGAAATGTAGTGGAGGACGTCAGACCTCCAAACCTTCTTTGAAAGCAACATTTCTGATATTCGAGAGTCAACTTCGTATCCTTCACTACTGTTATTGGACTACTGTTATTGGTATTTGCAAGATCAACACAATTTGCTGTGGATAGGGAGTCAATTTTGTTTTTCAATAGCAATTGTCTCAAGGCATACTTGAATTGGAGCACAGGTGGATTATTGTTCCAGCCAAAGCGACTTCTAATTTTTGAGAAATACATTTCAATTTGATCTTGAGAAAAACGACATGTCAAGATATATTCAAATGGTGTTTCTCTTCTTTCTAGTAATGCTCTGCTTATTTCCATGATTGAAAGGGCTTATATGGTAAACCCAAGAACAGATGTTTTTCTTGGACCTTTGATGATAGGGATACCTGCAGTGTCCTTCAAGTATTTCAGGGTTTCAATCCCATCCATTAAGTACCCTTCAATTTCACAAAAAACTTTCAAAGTAATAGGCCTCTTTGTTTGTTTCCCAAACTTACTTTTTGAATTTAGTATGTCAAATATATTGTTCATCAGAAGAACTCACTTATTGCCTTGCTCTCTTTAAACTCAGGCACTTGAAGAATTTGCAGAAATGTTATCGCTGCTGGAACAGAGTGGCTCAGAGTTTGGGCTACAACACTCACTTTCATTTTATGATTTAGTCATTCAACATGTTTTGATTTTAGCATATTGGCAAGATTTAGCTCATCTTTTTGCTGTCTTCTATACAGAGCAAGAACATGCTCCCATGATATTTTTCCTCCACTAGGGGTACAAAAGATTTTAATATCAGCAAAGGCATTCCTTGCAAGATTGAGCATATGACAGATATCTAAAATGACATGCACCTTTTCATTTGTCTTTGATGGGTGGGGAAAAGATGTTTCAAGCTTCTTGGTGTTGCATCCTAACTTTTCAGCCATGCTAACACTCTGTAAGGCACCATCAAATATAACTGCAGAAACTTCTGCCCCCTTTTCTGTCAGCAAATTGATAGCTTCATATATCAACTGTTTCAAAATCTCCCCATTTAAATTGTTTGTTAGAAAGTATGCAATGGGGACATGCCATGGTTTCTGGAGCCAACATACCATGAAAAGAAGGGCATTAGTGGCAATTGTGTCACTGGCTTCAACTTTAATAGTGCCATAGTCAGTATTTCCAACAAATTTGGACCTTTTTTGTCCCATTGAAGTTGTTTTCTAATTGAAATTTTATCTAACATTAGTACACAATCTTTCTGGCCTTCATTCGCCTTGCCCTCAACAAACTCACATGACTTCTTTAAGAATCCTGGTTCACATTCAATATTCACTGACCATGATCTTATTGTTGCTGGATGTGGCAAATTCAAGGACATTCTAACAAACTTATTGGCCCTTGGTCTATAAAAATGTAGCGAAATGGCAAACTCTTTGATTTCCTGGGAGTACTTGGAGCCAGATGATTTGTTGTAACTCCTTGCTTCATTTTTAAATAGTTCTGTGGCCATGTGACCAAAGTTATCATTCATTGATCTCTCATTCTCTTCAGACAATAGTTTCAACTTCTTTAGCTCTAACAGGAGTCCATTAATGGTTTTCTCCTTCCAAAAGTTTCTAACCCGAAGTTTATTGATTGTTTTGTTTTTGTTCCTAATATTCTCCTCATAATTAGCGTTCATTTTTCTTTGTGAAATATTTGATGCATATATGTGGTCCATTCGTGCTTGCTTTGGATCCAATATAGGAGGAATTTCTGGTGGGGAAGTAGACCTTTTCACTGGGGACCGCTTCTTTGGACTCCTTTTTTTGAGATGCTCTGGAAAACTGAAAACTGATGGGACAGCATTTTTTAAAAATATGTTTTCCCCAAGAGATTCAGAGTTTGGCGTGGAGGGAGGATAGCGGTAATCACTAGGAAGGAAGTGGTTCTCGCAAATTCGCTGTGATGCAGATGGATACCAGCTTTTGCGACGCATTGCAATAAGCCATTTGTCTAGCAAACTCTTATTCTGGAGTGGAAACCTATTATACAAATATTGAATCAGCAGTTAGTTTTGAGTTCATAGTTACTTTGAAATCAAGTGTTCATAATGGATTTGAAATTAAGTATTTTTGAATTCTAGCTCCAACTAAAGACTTGAAAGCAAATGTAGTTGACTTTGCCTAAACTTAGGGGCTCAAAGCACTTTCGGGAACTTTTATCTGGGCTAATATCTTGCTGAATGTATGGCCAATGCGCGTACTTAGTAACAAGAGCAATGTTTCAGCTAGCAATAATCATCTTATTTTGGGTAATGCAGAGAAATTTTTCAGTTTTGGCCCCAGGCAGTTACTTTACATAGTATGTATGCTAATGGATGTCCGAAGTGGAACTTCATCATGAGGTTCATGGTCCTAGAAATCGGGCTAGCCTTTCTACTTAAAATGCACTTATTTATTAGGTGACTTATCGCTAAGCTATCAACTGATGGTTGCAAATTTAAGAAACACTTCAAGAATAATATTCTATCTTTTACTATAAGGAAAGTACACCCGCTCCACAACCGGCCTACTTACTGGTGAAATGAAATGTTTTGTTGCCCTGGAAGCAACTCTTTCTTTGGAATCCAACGATTTTCACAGCCAAATGCTGCACAAGAAATTACTATATTCAAGTTTTCACGCAAGTTCTTAGACCGACACTTAAGATGTGTAGCAGCAGTTTGGGAAACCATAACATGTTATTAACTGTTGCAGAGAAAAAACTTGACTCGTCATTTCCAAACAGTCAGTTCAGAATAAAAGGTTTTAAACCACTCATTAGACTAGACATTAATAAAAGTAGTGGAGGGCTCCTGGTATATATAAAAGAAAATCTTTTGTGTAAAAAGATAGAAGACTTTGGGATCCCTTATGATATCCAGACTATCCTAATTGAGATAAATATTAGAAAACAGAAATGGTTACTATTACCCATACACAGGAGTCCTTCACATGACCCACGTTATATTATTGAAAATATATGTGCTGTTATTGATAGGCATACTTCATTAAGCGAAAATGTCTTACTAATCGGTGATTTAAATATGGAAATAAGTGATCATGAAATGAGTACTTTGACAAATATTTATAACTTAGTCAACCTTTAGGAGTGTTAAAACCTACATGTTTTAACACTCCTAAAGGGAGATCCATTGATCTTATGCTCACGAATGGAAAACAATCGTTCATAAAAAGTCCGTCATTTGAAACGGGATTTAGTGATCATCATCAACTTATATACACAATACTAAAATCAAACTTTGTAAAACTACTCCCAAAGATTATAAGGTAACGTGAGTACAAAAATTTCAGAGGTGACGACTTTGAAACAGATTTAGATAATAGCCTGCGCACAACTAACTATCTAAACTATCAACTATTTAATTCAGTCACTGAAACTGTATTGCAGAAGCATGCCCCCTTGAAACAAAGAGCCATAAGAGGGAATAATAAACCCCATATAAAATCTGATTTAAGACAGTCAATAATGACAAGAAGTAGACTTCAGAATAGGGCAAATAAATCAGGTAATGAGGAAGATTTTAAGAAATACAAAAGACAGAGAAATTTAATAGTATGAATAGAAAAGCAAAGTGCGACTTCTACCATTCTGTGGACGTAAACACAATCGACAATAAAAAAAAATTTTGGAGAGCAGTCAAGCCAGTTTTTTTCAAATTGTGACCCAATGGGGGAGAAAATTATCCTTATTGAAAACGGAGAGGTTGTATGAGATGATAATTATTATTGCTGAATGCCTGAACACCCACTTTGTGAACATCACCGATTCAATTGGCATAGACCCATCCTTTAAGATCAATGAGACTGACTTGAGCATGGAAGAAAGTATAGATATGGCATTAGCAAAGTATAAGACCCACCCAAGCATTGCTGCCATAAAAAAGAAATATAAGGTTTCCCGAAAGTTTGAGTTTAACAATGTTGATCTGTTGAACATTATGAATAAAATAGAAGCCTTAAGTACTAATAAATCAAGTAGTGGTAACATACCAATAAAAATTATTCAGGACACAAAAGAAGTAATTTGTCCATATTTAACTAGTTGCATAAATGTAGCTATAAACAAATGCTACCTTCCAGACAAATTGAAGGAAGCTGATGTTAGCGCAATCCATAGAAATGGTGATAAATGCCAAAACACAAATTGCAGGCCTATCAGTATCCTGCCAGGCATGTCCAAAATATTTGGGCAGATCATGAATGAACAAATAAATCAGCACTTTATAGGAATCCTATCTCCATTGCTTTTCTGGTTTTTGACAAGGGTATAACACAAAATATGCTTTATATTGAGTAATTGAAATTTGGAAAAAGCACCTTGATATGTCGGGTACAATAGGGGCAATCCTAATGGATTTATCAAAAGCATATGATTGTATACCCTACAACCTGCTTATTGCAAAGATGGATGCTTACGGGCTAAAGAGGAAAGCAATAAAATTAGTTTACAGCTACCTGAAAAATCGAATGCAAAGAGTCAAAACAGGCTCCACATTTAGTTCGTCAAAGAAAATTTCAATTGGAGTACCACAGGGCTCTGTACTTGGTCCCTTACTATTCAACATATTTATAAATGACCTTTTCTTTATTGAAATTGAATCGGAGATATGCAATTTTGCTGATGATACTACTATTTACGCATGTGACACATCCATAGAAGCAGTTATGATTAGATTAGAGAGCGACGTGTATAGGTTGATGAAATGGTTTACTGACAACGGCATGAAAGCAAATCCCTCAAAATTTCAAATAATGTTTCTAGGACTAATGCTTCCTACCTTTTATTTTCATGTTTCTTCCTGAAGCAGCTATCCATACATTAATAGCATCCATACAGCACTATGTAGACTATTATTTAGCTGTACATTCGTCTCCAAGCTAAGCTCAATTTGATCATTATGTTCAAGTGGTTTGTCCGACTCTTTTAACTAGAAGAGAACAGTGTTTCGTCCTCTCCAAACACATCTCTCCTAGCTTCAATAATCGCTATTGCAACCACACAACATTATGGCAGTCACGTAGACGCAAGATAGTAAAAGGACTGGACCCTGGTTACGACTAGAATTTTGGCGGGAATATGTATAGTGATGAGTTCTGTTGCTTAATACTACTGAACATGTTTTTGTTGGAGTTGCTTTAAAATGGGCAGAGGAAAAGCGAAAAAGTGTGCGAGCAAGTGGCACAAAGAATGGAAAAGCTCCTCCACTTCTTAAGCTAATTTGAAAAATCGCCTTGGAGCTGGAAACGTTGTTAGTAAAGCGTTTAACTTATGGAAAATAGCAAAGCATCAATGTATCTGTTCATACCAGGTGCGCAACTAGAGTGGGTCTTTGGGGTCTGGACCCCCTTGCCTTCTTCAGCAAAAGAAAGAATATGCCCTTCTTGCAGTGCCCTCTTTATGTCAATTCATTAGATGGAAAAGGCATGGTTCTAAAATTTAGCACTCTTTTTAATGGTATAATTAAAGTTATTAGTCTCTCTCAGATGCAAAACGTAAGGCTTGAATTCATGTAAGTAAGGACAGGGGAAAAACGGAGTACCTAGTTGCAATGGCGTGGGCACGGGGGTATGATTCATTCATGCCCTCTCCCTTTTATAGCTCTGGCCACGCCCATGTCTGGTTGTGCAAAACGTTTCCAAGATTGAACTACCAAAAAGATAAATCTTTATCCATTTTTACATTTATAAGGATCAGTATGACCAGATGAAATACTAAAATTCATCTAGAAACACAACATATATAGAATATACCAGGTTTATTATGGCACAAGTATTACTATTACTATACATATTCCCGCCAAAATTCTAGTAGTAACCAGGGTCCAGTCCTTTTACTATCTTGCGTCTACGTGAATGCCATAATGTTGTATGGTTGCAATAGCGATTATTGAAGCTAGGAGAGATGTGTTTGGAGAGGACAAAACACTGTTCTCTTCTAGTTAAAAGAGTCGGACAAACCACTTGAACATAATGATCAAATTGAGCTTAGCTTGGAGACGAATGTACAGCTAAATAATAGTCTACATAGTGCTGTATGGATGCTATTATTGTATGGGTAGCTGCTTCAGGAAGAAACATGAAAATAAAAGGTAGGAAGCATTAGTGTTTCTTCACGAAGTTAGAGGCATCAGTATAACGAATTAGATTGCGTTTATAGATCAATAGATAGTATTTATTTGGAACAAAAGCTCGTGCTGCATTAGGTAGGCTTACTTTTCTGCATTTAATTTTGTTTTGTATCATTAAGTGTCAAAACCACGAGATCCGACTCTAGTGCTATGAACACGTAGAGCCGAATGTATGAGCTTAATGACTCAAGTATAATTTCGACCAAAGAAAATAAACTCAAGCGTGCACAGCTGTGTTGTATGGGTGGTAAAAACGCTCCAAAACATGTGAAATTGGCCTAAATTTAGCTTCGAAAGCCGTATGCTGATGAATTCGCAGCCTTCTATTAGCTGAGACGGTAAGGAGAATTTGGTTGTGAGCAAATGTATTAACCAATCAGGATTTGAGCGCTATGCTCTTTTAGATAGGGATAAATCAAAGACAATACACAAAAAGAACCTACAAATACTCATGACTGAAGTTTATAGAACAATTAACCGTCCAAACCCAGAATACATGTGGGAATTTTTCACCAAAGGAGGTCTGCCCTATGGTCTTCGCATTAGTGAATTACGTAAGATCCCCTCTGTGAATACTCAGTCCTAGGGAATAAACTCCCTATCATTTAGAGGAAGTCTTTTGTGGAATGCACTAAGTGATGAGATAAAATTAACAACTTCTGCAAAAAATATCAAAAAAGAAATACAACACTGGGATGGCAATAATTGTACGTGCCACATCTGCACATAGCAAGTTTCTATTTATTAGTTTTATTGGTTCTCTATCTTTTTCTTAATTATTTTAAATCCATTAATGTAAAGATCGTATTGTAAATAAATAGTTTGTATTAATTAGTTTTTAACTAGTATTCAAAACCAACTGTAAAAAGAAAGTTGATACTTGATATTTGATATTTGAACACACACTACTCCGAAGCACTATCAACTGTAATTTCCTGCAATTTTCTGCCAACGTGTTGGTACCATTATGAATCCCCATGGTTATTACGCTTCACGTGATAAAGCACGCATTCTTGTCCTCCTACTTCTATGGTTGTAAGGGGGAGGGCATTTTGTAGTTTTTCTAGAGCATAAATCACAGGAAATGTTCCAAGACTTTTGTCAGATATTGTAGGCACATCATAGACAAGGTTAAAGTCAAATCTAAAAACGTTGGCTCTGCCAATGGTAGCATTGGACAGAAAGAAGATACTGGAGTATTCAGACAATAGCTGTTTGGTTTGATGGAGCGGCTCAGGAGGGAGATGTGTCATTTGATTACATACAACTGCTACTGCATCCTGGATGTTTGTGGACTGGGTGCAAGTCTCAAAGGAGATAACGTTAACTTTATCTTCATAAACAGCTGTGTGTTCTTCAAAGGCGCTGTTAGCATAAGCGATTTCTGTGCCCTTACCAAGAGTTTTAGGTGTAATGAAGTTGTTTACAATAATAGTAGAATGGAAACACTCTGGTGAGCTATTGTTCTGATGATTGGAACGATTTTGACACCAACTCTCTTTTCTAATGGGACATGTCCATCAATTAAATAAGGATGTTGAGAAATCAGTGTGAATAAATTCAAAGCATAAACTTAGGTGGTATATTGTACTTTCTGGAAGTAAACAGGTGTAGAGAATATTGCAATGGTGGATCATGGGACAGCTTTATTGAAGAATTATCAAAGAAGAATGTCTAAGAAGCATTATCAACATCCCATTTCTTTGATCTATTAAGAAAACTCAAACCAATAATGCACAAACACGGCTGAGAATTAATAATTATAACATCAAGAACAGAAGAGACAGCAGGGCTTCCAATAAAGACATCTGTAGGAATAATACAACAAGGTGTCACTGACGTTCAATTAGCACTTACAAGTCTAGGGTCATCATAGCGTTTCAATGGAATCATTTCAGGCGGAGGAAAGAAGGTAGACAGCAACATGCTAAAAAGCAACCGGTTGCTCTAGAACCAAACATCATATCCAATGGTTGATCACTGATTTTTCAAGAGAACCATAGAGGGTTGCATCTCTTATTACTCACTGCCATAATATCACAATGGGCTGTCCAAGTAAGACCCTCTACTCGGGTGCCCAATAAGTTTTCCAAAAGCTGGAAATTGCAATTCTGCTTTTTGTAAGCAATACGATCTCTTTGCATGTAGTTGAGGCCATTGTAGAAACAACAGCACCTGCTTCAAAGGTAACTCTTCCAGAGTTACGTAGCTGCTGCAAGACTGCCCATGAGACTGTGGAAACCGACCATGCTGAGATCTAGGCTGTGGCTCATACTGTATCATTGACCTTGCTTGCTGTTGTAAAAGCACTGATTTGATTTTGTTGAGTCCATCTTAGGCATGGTACTATGGTATTGCTCCTCAAATGTACTTGCAAAAGAAAGTATGGCATCTAGAGTCGGGTCTGTGGAGGGGGCGGATGGGGTGCAACCGCTGCCATCAAAACAGAATCAGAAGCAGGTAAGAATCTTGAGCTTTTTGGTGGATAGGTGAACAATGGCATCACAGTAGGCTTTCAAAACGACTTAGTGAGACATTCTGTAATCATAAGGTTTGTAACAAAAGATGGAGAGGATATGATGTAAGTTGTCTGAACTACCTTGTAGGACTTCGCATTTAACTGCTCAGTTGATAGCATAGTAGTCAAGAATTCATCCTCACTCTCATTTAATTATTGCATACAACATTCACAGGAAGTCATGTGCCTCAAGATCTTACAGGGAATCTGATAGAGTACTACGTGGTGCACTTAGGGCCGTGTACTTCTGGGAGTGCCTTTTCTGCCTTAAATTGATCGAAAATTGCTTTGGTTTTCTCTTAAATACATATGAGAATTTATCCTTTAACAAAATTGTCGTCTCTCTCAACAGTAACACAGCATCATTCAAAGCCATTGACACATATCAAGGCGGACATCACTGGTGAATTGATCCAATTCCGAGAAAAAAATATTCAGAGCAAACATTTGGTTTTAATGAGGGTACACTTTTCACTGGTGTTAGTTGCTTATTCAACAGTACTTTGCACTCTTTACTCAGCAACCAGTACTTCATTAAGATTCTATAACAAAAAACTCTGCCCTTGAAAGAGGCCATAATAATTTAAACATATTATGCCGTTATTGGTGGTAACACTATGTACACTATTATGGGCACCCCTCTCTCAACTACATAGCTTATGTACTTTTGCAATGACCACTGAAACCAGATATGGACCATACTAAGAGGGGCTCAAGCCCCATTTTGATAGTTTTAGAAATTTTAGGATGAAGAATTTTTCTTTCCTCTACCACAAATCACATGACCAGATATCAATGGAAAAGAAGCACTCGTAGTCATAAAATCAACATAATTTACAGCAAGGTATCCACTTCTACAATCTATTTCTGGAGTATCACCTTCCAAAACATCTAAGGTACAGAAAAAACAAATTTGCTACATTTTGAAAGATAATTTCAAAAGCAAAAAGCTAATAACTAATTTAGAAGCAAATAAAGCACTAACGTGAATATGAGTGACTAGTAGCTAACATTGAAAGAGGCTCTGAGATAACAGAAAGTAGAACTACTACAGTAATCTCACTTTACAGAACATTATTCTGCACTAGAACTTCAAAGAGGATCTCAAGTATGCAGCTAACTTTAACCAGCCATTACTATGATGGATACCATATGGTATTCTAAAACTTGAGCTCTAAATAAAGAGAAGCATGTAGAGTGCTAGTAATAACTTATATCATTTTGAAATTATATAATTTCAGTATATCATGCAAACAGAAGAGCACACGTCATCTTCCATATGAAATGACATGCATAACATGCTCTAACAAAATGAAGTCAACAGAAATAATGGCTTAATATTGGGCATCACTACCTCACTAGCTTCTTATTTTCTGGATACTGTGGTAATGCTGGAACACGTTGAAGGAAGTTTGCAATTGACACACAATCCGGTTGGTATAAGGGAAGTTGGACTTGCCTGCCTGACAAAAGAAAGCAAAAATGATCTTGTGAATCCTGCACAATAACGTAAACAGTACTTCCTTGAAGACACACTCAATGTTGAACACAACTTTACTAAAATAAGGTTGGATGATCCAAAAAGCATAGTTAAGCAGGATTACTCTGTGAACATCAGTGTACAAGAAAAGCTAAGAAAAAGAGAAAATGTTCATATCATACACTAGCAACATTCTCCTGAATGTGACTAAAATTGACACAAAGACATAAAAGACATAACAATTGAGTTCACTTTATGAACCACGTCATAATGATCATCTGCTTTCGTTTCTCCAATGCCAAATCATGGAGAGAAACTACCGCTGATGTATCCACTAGCACAGCCTTAAGCCAATTATTGAGTAGATGTGGGCAATCGTCAAACGTTGTCATGGAAAATATGTGCTCAATTGGGCAACTTTCAACACATATGGTTTTAAACGTATAACAATAGTCACGGCTAAACAAGACAGAGTCTACAAAAAGAGAATGAAATAAATTGTACTCTTCTCACTTCAGGTCTAGTGGGCAAATGAAGACTTGATTACTGGTTAAAGAATACTTTCACAACCAACACTGAAAACTTTCAGGCATGCCAGATGAAATTCGGGACAGGGGAGTAGCTTAATCCCGTTGGGCATCATGTCACGCAATTTTGGTGATTACTCCCTTCAGTGGCATCAACCATTTGACCACAAAAAAGTGGCCCTTTTTCTATTTCATGCAACATATGGAACCAACAGTAGATAATAGCAAGACAACAATATCATGTCACTTCATCATGCTGAGCATCTGATATAGAAAAACAATAAACAGTTTCCTGCTCAACGTTGAAAATGATTTCTAAAGGGGGTGACAAACCTCGAAGATATGTTTTGAGACCATCAACCATTTTACATTCCATTCGTAAATAGCAAATTAATTTCTAAGTGAATAGATCTTCAGCTTTTTCAACTGAAAATAGTTTTACCAAACATATGGACACTAAATTTAATTGGGTCAATTTCTACAGCAGCTGCCTGCCACTGCCACAAGATTATTTGCTTGATAATCTTGCTTTTTGCATACCAGGACATTAATACACATCTCCATAATTTGAGCTTTATAATGATACCTTGCTTGACAGGGAGAAACATTTAAGCTGGGCTTTGTGGTGTGCTTTCTCAAGACCTAATATTGTCATTCATATTTCTGTTCTTCCACCTTTCAGTGGGAATATTTATGTTAATTCTGAATTAATGACGATCATTCTACATCATTATAGTACTTCCTACTGCATGACTACTATGTTTTCCTCTGCTTGATAATACTATATAAGCCTGGCTTCCATATAATCATCTCTGTTGTAGGAAACGTCTCTTACATCTGATTGCAGCCTGAGACGATTCAGACAAGCCTTACGATTGTTGTTTTCCATATGATCGTCAATGTCGTGCGTGTGTATAGAAACAATATAAAGTAGAAAGTAAGAAAGTAAAGGTAATCCCAGCAACACAAGCATTTGGGAATCTGGCTTCTACTAGTACTTAATGACAATGCTACAATAGAAAAGTGCAATAAATCACAAGGAGGTATGATTCATCACCTAACAACTTGCGATCAACATTTCATGGGTCTAATGACAGGCCCCCAGCTTCCAAAATGGGATACTATCGCACAAGAAGAGGGATGTAAGTGATGCAGACAATGTAGTAGCGTGAAAGGATAGCAGATTTGGCGATCGACAGTGAAAATAATTCCAATCATGTATGACTTCAAGACATGAGTAGAGGAGAACAACGACATTCCATTATTTCCTGCCGTCTCTGTCGTAAGGATAGAATTCAATTCTATCTTAACGATTGTATCATCTCTGTCGCAAGGATCATCTGGATCGCAAATAGAAGCTTTCAGACAGCTGGGAAACGCTAAATTGAATTTGGTTTTTGCAAATAACAGAGCCATTTTACTAATCTTTTAAGCAGAATTTACATAAAGTGTGTTAGATATTCTTTTGCCTCTCGTGTCTACTATAAGGCTCGAAATGGTTGGGCCAGAGAAAATTTTTCAAAATAAAGGTTCTCAGAAGGCTCAGATGCTCTATTTTCAGATTGGATATTGCAAATAAAGTATTTCACAAGAGAGTGATAATCTTTTAACCAGAACTCTCTGAAAGTGTCCGACATTCTCTCGCATCCAGAGTCTACTACAGATTCACAATTGTTGGATCTGGAGGAAAATTTTCAAACTGGGGGGTCCTCATATGGCTGGAAAGCTCATATTTGAAATTGGTTTATGCAAATACATCCTCTGATAGGAGAGCAATAGTACTTAAGCTTTTATTCAAGCATACAGAAAGTGTTTTAGACATTCTTTCAGCTTCAGAGTGTAGTATGGGCCAACCATAGTTGGGCCTGGAGAAGAGTTTTCAAAATTAAGGTTCACAGAAGGCCAGAAAATGAGATATTCTGATTGGTTTTTGCAAGTAAAGTAAACGCTTCTTTTAACTATATGTTCTTTCAGCTGATATACAAGCAATATGTAGCCCTCCATTTTTCAAGAACTACCTGATTCTGATGATGTAATGACCCAATTTTATCTGAATTTTCTCAAGTTTCAAAAGTTGGTGGACAATACAGCCCCCCCCCCACATCCCCAGGTCGCTAAGTCCCTGATGTGTATCTATAGAGTTCAAAAGCTGCTATTGTGAAGCTCTGAGATTATACTTTCGATCATTTGAGGAAGGTCAAGTCAAAAATCCAATAAGTCACCTGGATGTGCTACGAAACTTGCTATGATGCACAATAGTCATAGAACATTAATTGCAAGGATTTTGTGACAATTTGGGGGTCCTGCATATGTAAAAGCTCATATGTACAAATATATGAATATAATAATTTCATACTTAAATGATGATGGCGAAGAAAGCAAGAACGAAAGGGAATGTTATGCTCTTCCTCAGGAACAACGAGCACAAAGCATGACATAATAGCCTATAAGTATGTCTTTCATTAGACATTTTGCAGCAATTATTAATATATTCCACTAATTGACAAGATTGTATTCGAAAAACAAGAATAAAAGCACACGATTAGCAGCGTGCATCTGATTTACTCATTGACAGGTTGGCATATATACATATACATATTATATCTATAACTATAAGCAGCTCAGAGGCTGGCACATGTATGGCAAGACAGTATGGAAAATTCTAGAAAAGGAAAGGTACTGACTTTCAGAAGAAAGACAGATGAAGCTGCTCTACTAATGGACCCCTATGCTATCTTGTGGACTAGAAAATTGCCATCTTGCTTAATTCCAGAAGTTGTTGGTTGTGTACCGCAAGAGTTGTCTCGCATATAACGATTTTTATAGAGAGGAGGCAGAATGCTGGCTTCAGTTTACGTTGCAAAATACCAGCAATCACCCATACTGAAAGGTGGGTTAAAGATTGCTCTTGTAACTTTTTTATTGCAGACACTAAACAGTGATACATGGCAAGACTTATAGAACCATTCAAGGAAAAATATGAACCACTGAAAATTAGTTGTGGAGAAGAGGAAGGCCAAGTAGATGAAGGGCAAGAAAATGAAAAAGCCGAGGATCTGTTGATTCAACCGATGGATGATGATAAACAAGAATAATTAAATGATATGTTGATATTAGAGATGGATTGGACACATTATCCGTGGTACTGGCTTACTGAAGGAAGTAATAGAAGGTAGAATAGATGGGAAAAGACCTAAAGGAAGAAAAAGGATTGGAATGCTGAGTGAATTGAAAGAGGATGGGTATGCCAGCATGAAAAGAAGGACTGATAACAGAGCGAGCTGGCGAAACTGGATGCCAAGAAGGACCTGTCAACAGACAGAACACTAGAGAGAGAGAGATGTTGAAATTAAAACTATATACTAGTGTGGATTTATGCTGGTTGCTCTTGATAACCTAATAGACGGGGGTCAGACAATCCCAAAACAATTCTATGTGGGCCTTGGAATAAATGGGGGGGTTCAAAATTACCAAAAAGTTTATAGAAAATAAAATGGTTTCTTGTCACAAAATTATATCAAAGTAACTTTCTCAACTTTAAAACAAAAAACAACACCAGGCAATACAACGCATGTGCTCAGCCAATGCATCTCCTCTAAAAGTTGCCTTGGGTGAGATCTTTGGGATAAAAAGCTACTGGGTGAAGAATATTTGCAAAATTAATTAGAGGGGAATATCTATAGGCACTCAAGAGTATGCTCAAAACCACTATATTTTGTTGGACTCATGAGGCCCCGAGAGATGAGACAGAGATACAACAAGGTTCAGTTGAGAATCATTTTGCGGAATCACAAGACTTACACGGGTTCAATTTATTTATATCTAATGCCACATGACTCTGATACACGACGGTACATGTCATAGAGACGGCGTTACTTATCATCACAATTATATAACGATTATTTACTATTTTGGTTTAATTCATGCGTTGATCAGAGCACATCTTACATATTTAAGAAACAAGTAATTATTTCTTCTGTGTGGGAAAACTATTACCAAATAACATTTTCAGACAATTTAAAATTCAGAATGTCAGAAGCAAAAACTTTCGGACAATTTACTATTTGGATCACCTTTTGTCCAAAAAGTTAAAAAATCCAAAGTTTTTTGTAGAAAAACGTCACTTTACCAAGAAACAATGGAAGATGAAATCTCGCTACTTACCTCTTCTCAACATTTGTTGGCAACTACTTTTCTGAATGAGTTGAAGTTTATTTGGCTTTCTGACCTTTGACTGTATATCCTACAGGGCAAAGACAGGTAACACCTTCCAGCAAGAGATCCATTATTACTTATTTTACTGTATCCTACATAAGCTTTATACTATGCAAATAACACACTGCTCATATATAATAAGTTAACACTGGTGAAACTGCAATAAAGAATAAATTATATAATAGTGAATTCTTGGTGATTTGGATTCTTGATGAGCAGGATAGCATTAGACTGGACTCTGTCAAAAAGATGGAGAGACGATTTAGGAGCACCACCCCAGACATGATAGCAGTACTCTAGAGAAGGACGAATCTGGGATTTGTATATAGTTAACAGTTGAGAAGGTGAGAAATAGCCACAAGCTCTAGAACAACAGGCCAAGTGTCTGGGATGCATGCTTTGCAATGACATTGATATGGGATTCCAAGTGAGATTAGATGAAGTAGAAAGTCCAACTTGAGAGAAAGAAGATGAAATGTCCAGTTTATGGCCATTCATGAAAACAGGGAGGAAATCTTCATGATGTTTACGTGATATGACAACCTGTTCTCCATAGTCTTAGAGATGAGAGAAGTGATTGTAATAGGGTGATAGTTTGAAGGGTCAGGTTTGTCACCTTTTTTGGGGATAGGGAAACGTGGGCAAGATTCCAAGAGGAAGGGAAAATACCAAGATTGTAGGAAAGTTGGACAAGCTTGTTGAGAACAGGGGGAAGTTCAGGGGTATAGGACTTTAGAACTATAGCAGGTATACCATCAGGTCCACTAGACTTGGAGGTGTTGAGCTGAAGGACTTTCCGGACTTTGCATGTAGAGAACTTACTAGGGGACATTGTGATGGTGGATGTGGGGTAGAGAGGAGCTTCGAAATCTTGGTCATCGAGATTGGAATTGCAAGCAAAGGTTGATGCAAAAGGGTTAGCTTTAGAGGAAGGGGTGCATGAAGATGAGCCAGAGTTGTTTTTAGTGTGGAAAAGAAGAATGGCAAAAGTTTTGTGAGACAACTTTTGCTAAGGGCCAGAAGGAGCAAGATCCTTTTTAACATGAAGCAATTTTATTGTTGATGCGTTTGACAAAGGAGGATTTGGCATGATTGATGGTTTTGGAGCATAGGTTACAAGCTTGTACAAATAAAGCTCTTGAATGTGGAGTTTGGTGCAGTTTCCATGTTTAAAGCGGTGGTTTTTATGTTTAACAGCTTTTGCAAATTGTGAAGTGAACCACTTTGGAGATGACGTTTTACCAGGTTTATAAAAGGATGGAATAAAAAGATCCATACCAAGTTGAATAGTGTTAGTGATGAAGGTGGTAAAAGAGGAAGGATCATTAGACAAGCCAGAATACCAGGGACAAGCAGCGAAAAAGTTTTGAAGAGAGTCCTAGTCAGTTTTGCTGTAATGGAAAACTTTTTGAGAAGAGGAAGATCTATCCTGGTGGGAGACAATGTTATGCTGTAACGTGATAAGGCAGTGGTCAGAGTTACCAAGAGGAGAATCTAGAACAGGGTTAGAGTAGATGTCTGGGTTTGATGTAAGAAACAGATCAATCGTATTACCTTTGTCTCCTGAGTGATCAGGGATACATGTGGGATCTGATATCAATTGTTACAGGTCATTCACAATGGCAAAGGCCTCTGCATTACAACCAGCAGGGCTAGTGATATGTGGAGAGTGGGTAAGCCAGTTTGGATTGTAGGCATTGAAATCACCAAGGACTGTGACTTCAGAGCATGGAGATTGAAGAGTAATTGTGTTAATTGTTTTAGATAGATGGTCAAATAAAAGTTCATGGTTAGTTGAGTTAGGTGAGCGGTATAGGGTGCAAATAAAGTATGAAGTGTTGGGTAGGCAAATTTTCATCCAGATGAGTTCAAAACCAGGATCGATGAGGTCAAATTGAGGTAGATGAGAACTGTGTACATCGGAGCAGACATATGCACAAACACCAGCATTTGGGAAGAAAGAGGAAAGAAGCTCATATCCAGGGCATGTTAGATGAGGACAGGGAATGGAGTTGTCATTTGGGTCCAGTGGTTTGATTTAGTTTCGGCGAGGAAGGGTGCATGAGGGTTAGAGGACTTGAGATGCTGGTGTACAGAGTTAAGATTGGAGGATAGTCCACGAGTATTGCAAAATGAGATGGAAAAGAGGCTAGAATGTGCCACATTGGTAACTGCAGTAGAGCCAAAATCTGTGTGAGTGAGAGGCGTAGTACAAATATAAAATGAGTGAGTGATGATTTGGTCGGTCAAAGTGATTGAGGCAGCACATGTCAGTGAGTGTATGAAAGTTTCCATATCTATCCTGTGGCCTCGGAAGGGCCCCCCCCCGGAACTGCGAGCTAGGAGTGGCTCCAGTCGCAAACTGGCATAGCAGGCAGCCCAACATTATAGATGAGGCAGCCTCTCAAAGCACTACCAATGGGTTCAGGCCTCTGTACTATCTGGCGGCAGGCCTGCGGTCCCCCTTATCCAACAGTACCCTCAGGCATAGCATGGGATCAAATAAGCCTAACAGCTTCCCACTGCGACTAATCACAGTAACCTTACTAACCAAAAGACCCAGAATCTCCATCCTAGTGCTGAAAGAGACAAGGTCATTAAAGGCACCAATAGATAAAGTGGTGGTACTTCCCTGGACAATGAGGCAAGCTCATCTACTATCTATCTAAACAAGTATTGGTAAGGATACCTATTCAATTCCTAGGTTTTTTGCTCCTTCTGCAAGTCATGATCTGTCTCCCCATATAGCTGCTGGGTGAGATTAATCATTGTGGATCAATTTCCCCAATTGAAGTGCAGGTCATGCAAATTAGAACAAACCTAAAACTTGACTTTATTACAGAAATAGACAAGAAAAAGGAAAAATATACCAACTAGCAAAAGATGGAATGACCAATATGAATCTTATAGCATCAAGATGGTGGAGAGGAATGTCACAGAATGGAATGAAGATTAATACCAGAAAGGGAAAAACAGAAATAGTGCACATATCCAGACACACAATGCAATGTGAGGTTTACATGGGAGGAAATAAACTGAACCAAGTAGAAAATTACAAACACTTAGGGGTAAATGTTAGAGAAAGGAACCTGCAGGAGGTAGAGATTAACAACAGGATAGCTAAATATAACAGCAACCTTGGATTAATGTACCCTTTATTAAAAGATAAGAACATACCCCAGGGCTGCAAAGTCACAATCTATTTGACCATCTTAAAACCTATACTACTTTATGGTTCGGAGGTTTGGTCATTAAAAGCTAAAACAGAGTCAAAATTGCAAGCAGCAGAAATGAGAGTTTTAAGAGCAATAAAGGGAATAACTAGAAGAGATAGAGTTAGAAACACTACCATTCGATCAGAACTGAAGGTAACATCATTGTTAGAGGAAATAGAAAGGAATAAACTGAGATGGTATGGACATGTGATGAGGATGGAAATGGATAGGAAATCTAAGAAGTATCTGTTATGGAAGCCAGAAGGAAGAAGATCTGTTGGTAGACTGCGAAGGAGGTGGATGGAAGGAGTGGAGGTGGCACTTGAGAGAAGAGAAATGTCACAAAGTGAGGTTGAGGAGAATGCAAGATATCGGGACAGAGACAACTGGAGAGAGATCATTAAGTGTTTGCCAGCTGACAGGCATTAATGCCTAACAGGCATATGGGTGAGAAAAGGTGAGTGAGAAAGTTAATGACAATAAACAGAACATACAGCAATGAAAAGAGGAACTAAGGAGGAAGAAAGCAAATGGAGGAAGAGAAGGAAGGGACTTGCCACAATCCTGTTATCAAAAAATGCTACAATATGGAAAGATAAATGAAAGATCAAATAAAAAACCAGGATACAACTGTAAAAGACAATGGTAGCATACTACTCTACACCTGCTGGACATGGGGATTGTCTCATAACAATCAAGAAGAGCTAAATAGTTTTGATAGAAAACAGCTTAGAAGATTAATTGGCCTCACAAGATAACCAACCAGAAACTATACAATATCACTGGGACAACACTCTTGTCTATAGAAATCACTGAAAGAAGGTGGAAGCGGCTAGGCCATACATTACCATTACCACCAGAATGTCCAGATAGAAAAACCATGAGCTACATTTTTGAAGAAAGAACTGAAAAATTCAAAGGAAGGAAAGAACAGCAATACAATACTTACCAAAAATTTCAGACGTTTTTAATTTTGGATGAAAGTATGTCCAAAATTGAAACTGTCCGAACTTTTTGGTGTCTGAAATTAAAAGTGCCCAAAATTTATCGAAGCCATATTACTTTCCATTTTTTGCAATCTTTTAAAAATAGTAGCTTCACTAAGTACTTTCAGCACAAAATTTTGTTATTTGAAATTTTTTAAGGTTCTTCCTAACAACAATAAGCATAGGAGGCAGGCAAACTCTGCCAAAATTTGTTTCACTTGGGCAAATTTCTGAAAGAACAATAGAAAATACGGGCAGAAAGTTTCAGCCCCTCTAACTTTGATGTCTTCCTACACCCATGCTAACAACATGCTTACTATTGTTCACATGTGTCTGGGGGAAAGGGAATCCGATTTTGAGGTGAAAAGGAACAACAGGTTAGGGGTCTAGCCTGGATATGGAGCTGTAAGAGCTTTTTACAGACTTAAAATATCTCTTTTCATTGCCAAAATCAATGCTCAAAGATGGGGAGGAAATGTCAAAACCACATCTTTTCAGAATTCTTCAGAATGTGACAAAATATCTCAAGAATCTATCACCATACAAAATAGGGTATTTGGGCCTTGTATGGATAAAAAATGCTAAAAAAGGTTAACATTTGGCCATTTGATTGCATAGTACCTTATCGGGCAAAATATTGTCAGGTAACAGTTTTGTTGGGCAAAATTTTCGTCACTCAGGCAAATATTCATCAATTTTGCCTGACAATGTTTCGCCCGATAAAGTAAAGGTCCAATTTGAAGCATGCTACTCAAGTTTGGGCATCAATATCTTTGCAATGGAAAAAGATTTTTTGATTCCACAAAAGGTCCTGAATCCATATAACCCCAATGTTATCATAATCTTTGACATCAACTAAAACTGCAAAAGTAATCTCAGACCTCCCACCTCTCTTAAAAAGATGGAACAAAATGTAATGATCCACCGTGGATCTACTTATATTTTGAACTAATTTTTGAGCATTACTAGACTTCTGTCATCAAAGGGAGATGCTAGTTTTGATGAAAGTTTTGATTAATGTGCATTGAATTGTATCCAAAAATATGCCTATAATCCCAACTTTTGTCTGATATTTTTGTCCACAATTGACCAAAATTAGGAATTTTTCATCCGAAATTCATGGTAAGCAATGTTGTAACAACAATTAACAACAACATAAAAAGACCAAAAGAAAAATATCCCTTCTTTCAAATAACACCACTTTTATCACCAGTCAGCATACAGAACATCTATACCAAGGCAAAGAACAGAATAGTGTGTAAGAAAATAGTAGATCATAGTTAAATCAGCCTATCACTGATGGTCAACATAGAATGTAACTTATTAACAACCAGAAGGAGAAGAGGCAAAGTAGTATTGGTATAAGCATTTAGGGAAATAGTAGAGCTAACTACAATAGCTGATGGGAATTGTAGGCCCCACAGGAGAAGAGCAACAAGCAACCATTTGCATTAGGGGAATAGGCAGTTGCAATAGTAACGAGCTATTGTAACCTCTTATCCCCTTAATGCAAATGGTTCCTTAAAAGTTCTTTCATCTGATGCCTATTAGGCACTAGGCCAATGAGATAACATTCATTGCTGCATAACAGCACAGTTATTGCACTGTCTTGTATTTTGTATTTTATTGGATTGCTAGTTTGTAAGCTGCTGGTTATGCTCCCTTCATGCACTTGGATTTGGGCCATTGAAAAAATGTAATATGTGCAGCATTGAGATTTACAGCAAAGGGCATAAAGTTTTGTTAGACATTGAGAAATTTTCTCTATCAATTATGGCTTTGGCTTGCATCATATTTGCAGAATTATGGGTATTATTTTTCACAAATGTGTGGATTACAGGTCAAGTTGTTTCACATATGGGTTGACTTATGGGTCCTACTTCCACTTCTGCCAATATTGGTGGAATTATGGGCCCAAATTTTGAATCAGAATGGCACATCTCTATCCAAAACTAGCCTTATTTACTCCTTAAGATCTATTTTTGGACTGCAGCCTAATTTCTGCCAAAAATTTCAGACTACAATAAACTTATCCTAAGAAGTCTCAGACCCCTCCTGATTTGCTTCTGCCCTGGTCCCTGTAATAATTTATGACTGCTCCCTAAAATGCCCTTTTCTCAAATGTCAAACCAGAGAAAAATGCCCTGAGATAAACATATACATGACATAAGCTGTTGCTAACTACCCCCTGACAACTGGAGATGTATAATTCAACTCAAGGTCTGATATTTTGAAGGAAATGGAAATTGACCAGACTGATATTTTCAAAGTCCAGCTATTCAGTTGTATGCATGCCCTGTCTATTAACTACCAGGATGTGCGCTGGTCAATTGGTCAAACTGCACCCCCCCCAACGAAAGCTGCCTCGGCACACCACTGCAGTCGCATGTCGAGTATCACGATTTGTCTCGTCAGCGCCATGCGGATTTGCACTTTAAGGTGGTCACCATATCAACATAAAGTATATATCAAACTTCACCGAATGGTACACTGATTACGAATAAAGAATAAAAGCCTTGCTACCTTTTACCAATTTCATGTGTATTCTCAGCTTTTCTAAATTACAATATACTTATTTAACAATGAAACATTACGATACAGTTTGCAATAGAACGTTACAAAAAATCATTTATCAATAATTACCTACATCTACAAACAGTGCTGAATGACACATAGAAATAACCCATGCGAGCTTTCGAGCCATGTGCCATTTAAGATTGAATCACTCTATTCAGTTATTGATTAGATACACAAGCAATAACTAACATTAAGCATTTTTTTAAGTTTGCAATAATGAAGGGAAGAGAAAGAAAAAATGAAATATATAACATCAGTTACATCTAATATGCAAATAATAAAGGTTGAGGGGTTGTGGTAAAATTAAGGGTGGGGTTAAAAAGGAATGCTCTTGAGGTTTAAATGGTATGTAATCGAATGCCTATCAGTAGGATGACCATAACTAAAGGTACTAATATTTTGAAATGATGAACTTTTTGAAGGCTATAGCAAAAGACTTTTTTTATCCTGATTGTCGAATGTTTTGGGGGATAGAATTCCACACATCTATGCCAACATTTTCTGTGAAGTTCTTACCAATGTTTGTTCTAAAATGTTTTTGAAAAATTTACCTGAGGTTGCATATCTTGTGTTGAAGCTGTGAATGTCATTGGCTTTTTTGTAAAGAGTGTACTAAAAGTTCTTACTGCAGATTTATTGTTATCTATGTCATACATAAATTTTGCGCATTCTAATTTATAGCAGTCTTCAAAATTTAATGTATTTAAACAATTGAAAAGGGGTTTACTGTGCTCAGTTTTATTTTTAGAGGTAATTAATCGTACAGCTTTTTTAAGTTTTTTATGCAGTGGGTCTAATGCAGTGTTAGATGCACTTCCCCAGTTTAAAAGACCACATACTAGTTTATCCCTACATCTTCCCCCCGATATGCTTTATGCAAGCTTCAGAAATAAATTATCTTCAGTTTTTTTGTGTCCACACTTCTATAGATATTTGTTTCTCAGTCTCATCAATATTTTAATTCTAACATAAATCCATAGCATAATCTATAAGGACGCCGGCAGGAAAGCAAGAAATTCACTGTAGCCAGGGAGGCAACCTTCCAAGCACCCGAACAAAACAACAAAAAATCAACAACAACGTACCTCTGCATCAGCCAGTTCTGTCAGTTGTGAGGAAACGATAGACTTTGCCATCACATGCGGGATAATCGAGTTTCTTGGTTCACAGGTTACTAGTTATGAAGGCTGAATAAATCCTTTCACAGTATTTCGCGCCAATCTACTATGAGGTCTAAGTAGGATTGCTACGCTGTGAAGGCGAAATTTACTTACGACGCATGCGTTTTCCCACACTCAACCTGTCGTCACTCAACCTGTCTTTTCTCCCCTCCGCTAATTCCTCAGTTCCGAACATGGCGATCCCGATGATACCGGCCCAAGCTTGTCTGCCATTGGCTATCTTGAGAAGTTCTGTGATGTCATTTGTATGTAGACCACACATTTCAGGGCATTATTTATGAGGCCAAGCCAAGTAAGCTTTGATTTTCATCTTGGCTTTTTAACTTTTCTCAAGGATTCATAAAGCAATGCTTTTGCAGGTGTTTCTTCTGGCAATCTCAGTAAATGTAGGCACTTGCACAACAGCCAAACTTACGCACAGAATTGTATGACTGCGTCACGAAGGAGCAGCTGCGACCAGCATCTTCTACATGTCCCCCATCTTTCAGCCCTGTTGTAATAGACTCAGATTGGTGTAAGATTGCCCAGAAGATGGTTTTTTGGTGCCAAAAGAAGTACTTGTTACTCTCTCAGAGAAATAATTTATTTAAGCTTTCAAGTAAAGTCATTCCCGGTATTTGGGTACAGACAAGCGATTAAAATGGTTATGTAAAACTTGCACTTGTTGCACTTCAAAGAATTAGGCCAGTAGTGAGCCATAGTATAAATTCCTTCGTTGAACGCCCATGTTTTCTAGGATCCCCCCCCCGGTATATGCGGCACTTGAGAGCACTAGTTATGACTTCATTTTTGCCAATGTACCTTGCTTGTAAATTTGCTTCAGTTCCAACCACAGCATAATTTTTGCCCATTCCCCCCATTCACCCCCACAACCCATAATTTTTTGACAATACACACTAATGTTCCAATTCTGCCGGTCAGACCCCCCTTTTCGCCTAGTTTCAGCACACACAAGTTTAATACTTTCCATTTTTCCACTATAGAAATTTTCTCTTACCTCTGGACTTTTTCACTTTTCACCAGAGAGGGGGCATATGGAGAGATAAAAACTCCTTTTCTTGTTCCTAGGTCAAATTCTGATTTGGAAATTCTGCCATTAATTTTTGAAAATTCCAGTTTTAGTCCTTCTTCACATACAATTCCATCTCCATGATTGCTATATTCATTTGGACCCGTGAGATAAGCATGATATTTTTCTTTTTTGTCACTGGTTTCAGTCTGAATAATGCCTGTGTATCTGATATGTGTTTCTTGGATTGCCAGAATTTGAATTTTTTCTTTTGCATATCATTTGCCCATGCTGTTTTCTCATTTTTACTAATTATTCCTCTCACATTCAATGTTCCTCTTCTATATATACTTTTCACATATTTCGTGAAACACATGATGTTGCTTGGTTTGGCCTTTCAGGTATAAGACATTTGTACTATACATAGCACATGGGGCCGTCACACAACCCCAACCGTCTTAACTAAGTCAACAGCTCAAACCAGTGTTCCAAATTTGGCTGTAAAATGAACTTGAACGTGATTGGCCGATTCTCGACCTCCTTAGTTACATGGTAGCAACCGATCTGCACCACAACAAGTAACAGAGATCTGATGGCTGTGCCTATTACTCAGTCACAGAATACTTGACTTTAGTGCATTGTTTTGCTCAAATCAGTTGCAATAGCAGCTTTATGGTAATTTATTGCTGTTATTTTAACTACATGCTATAATATCCTGTTCATCGGGTACAAGAATTTCAATCATCATTGAGTTTGGGACTTTGGCCTAGGCCGCTTGCTTTGGCTTTGGTAGTGCTTGCCTTCTTTACCCTTTACTAATTAGAAATTACTTTCCGTTGCCGGTTGCTAGCTTTCAGAACACCTTTTGAATATTATTTACATTGACATTTACTTCAGCAACCTAGTATCATTCTGCAGAAATACTATTCACATTGGCTAAATAAGCAGGAACACTTCAACAATGTGCCAAGATGACTTTGGTAAGGTGCACGAAGCGTTCTTGATTATTTATTTGGTTAGCTTTTGTGAAGGGAAGTTGCTGCCAACAGCAAATCAGTACTCTCTCATTGAAATATCTTATATTATTGATAGAAAGGAAGTTGATGAATAAGAATCACTGAGCTTCAGAATACAGACCCATTTAATCATATGCAGATCAGTGGCGTAGCCTGCCCTGGCGTAGCCTGCCCTGGCGTAGCCTGCCCTGGCGTAGCCAGCGGTGGCATAGCCAGCAGTGGAGTAGCCAGCAGTGGAGTAGCCAGCAGTGGAATAGCCAGCAGTGGAGTAGCCAACAGTGGCGTAGCCAGCAGTGACAGTTCTACAGAAGGCCAGAGGGGGCCATAGCCCCCCGGAAATTGTCCTGGCCCCTTCACTGCCCCCCCACTTTTCTAGAATGGAATAAAATTTTGAATATATTGTTTATTGCAAGTACTTGCTAATGAGGAAGATATACAAGGAATGAACGTGGTGCTTCTAGACTGTTACTCTACTTAAACATATTGTAATACCACTTTCAAGGGGGTATCACAGATGTGAGTTCGAAGGCTTAGTAATATATTCAAAAATGTAGGTAAATCAATTAAACTAATAAACTCGCGACCTCAAACTTTTAACAGCAGGGTCAGACAAAGAGAATACACGACTTCTTTTCGGCAACTTTGCAAACCGCAAGAACAAGAAACTTTAAAGGCAGAATGAACAAACCGCAATGTGTAACTTGCCACAGCATCATGGCTTTTGCTTTTAGCCTCTAACTTTTACTTCTAAATCTTTCGTCCGAAAATAGCGTCTTATATTGGCAAATTCAATTATCGATTCTCTGTGACAGAAGTTACTTACAACTTTTACATACGACAAACAATGGCTAAATCTCGGTCCAATAGTTGTCCGTATAAGGTTAAAAGGAAAAGCTAAAAGAAGAAAATATCGAATAATTGGGACGAGCACGTGATCAGCAAGGGACCTGACACGAGTACCAAAATGGCTACCTGATCACGTGCACGGACTAACAAAACTATTTTTTACGCTATTTACAACAATATACAAAACGTCTTTTTTAGCTTTCTTTGTCTTTTGGCTTTGTGTGTAAGCAACAATATATTTTTTTGCTGAGTATAGAAAAACAAATAAATGCACGTTTTAATGAACTACGTGCTGGCCACAGCGGGAAGGGACTTATTAGTTAGCGAGTTCCCACTACAACCCGTACTTGGAATTTAAAATTTTAATGCTTAATACTTGACAATGCGCTACTAACACTTGACGCTTGATGCCTGAGTTTGCAGGCTCCACGGATGAGGAGACTAGGCATTGAGCACGTAACCGTCAAAAATATGAATTAGGGAAGTATCAAATTTGGCTCTTCAGTCCTTCAGTTACAGACATCTGGTCTGCCACAACACATACACACAAACAAACGCAAGGTATATAACTACAACTTGATTTTGAACCACTGAGAACAATGATTCACAAATCAGGTTATTGCAAAAATCATCAATATATACAAAGAAGAGGAGGGGACCCAACACAGAACCTTAGAGCACCCCTGCTAGAACGTTCTTCCACTATGAAGTTTTCCCATTTAGTACAACTTTTTGTCTCCTACCCGTCAGGAAACTGCTTAGAAGTGCAAGCATATTATCGGATATACCACTAAATCTAAGTTTATCAATAAGGCCTTGGTGCCATACTCTATCAAATGCCTTTCACCAATCAAGGAATACGGCTCGTGTTTCCTTACTTGGTGTATCATCAAACGCACAATAGATCTTATGGGTTATAAATAGTAACTGGTTTATGGTGGAGTCTCCAGGTCGAAAACCAGATTTATTAGGAGTTAGTAGTTTGTTATTGGATAAATCATCGTATATCGAATCAAATAGTTGTTCAAGTATCTTAGAGAAGATAGGAGGGAGGAGAATTGGACGATAATTAGTTTTAAATTGGTGGTTTCCTTTTTTGTGGATAGGAACTACATTTGCCTCCTTCCAGGAGGAGAGATACACAGCATTTTCTATACACCTTTCAAATATGATACATAGGGGCTCAAAAATATAAATATCGCATAATCTAATCATTGCAACTGAGAGGTCATCACAACCATGTGATTTACTGGAGTATAGATTCCTAATATGGTTAAAAACTTTTGTCCTGTTCATTTCACAATTTTGCAGCGTTGGCATTTCATCTGCTACAAATTGGAGTAGGGTACTTGATGCTTCCACAGCGCAGCACTTTGTAATAAAGTAATCGGTCAACAAGTTTGCTTACTTTCAAAATTTGAAAAAAAGAGGCCATTTTATAGCAATGGAGGAATGAGAGGCTTTATATTGTCAATTAGTTTACTAAAAGTCAACCAAAGTGCTTTGGAGCCAGAGGCTGGATTGATTAACTTTCTGCCTAATGTCTGGTAATTACTTTCTTTGGCACTGGCAAGTAACTACGAAGTATATTTCCGAACTTCCTTTACATATGACCAATCATCCGCCTTTCTACCTCTAAGCACACATTTTCTATAAACTCTAGGCTTTCTCTTTATTGCGCTGTTTACTTCATGGGATATCCAGGGGGGTCTGTATCATTACATTTGATCATTTTATTAGGCATTCATTCATAAAGAATTGGATAAAGTATACGATAAAACATTTCGACCATTTCATGACATCCCAAGTTTGAAAACAGTCTTGCCAATTGTATCTACTTAAAATATATCTAATATTTCCAACGTTAGCCTTAGAGTATTCCTATACCGTTCTCCTATACGTGGGTGGAAAGGGACTGGCCATACTCAATTTACCAAATATAAGGTGATTTTGACAACAGTTTTCTAAAGATGGTTTTACTCCAGTTTCTACAACATACGCAGGTTGATATGTCATTATAGGATCAATACACGACATACTATCACCTCTCATATTTGTAGGTTCATTGATCAATTGATACAGATTATTTGTTTCAATGGATTCGTCTAAATTATTGCCTTCGGGTTGCTCTATCCCCAGGCCACCATTGGGAAGACCTACAATTATAGTCCCCTGCTAAAATCATTGCATGTGGTTTTTCTGACTTCAGCTCATCAGTATTAGATTGTAGCTTATCTATGAACATTGCAAATATTCACTGTCCAGGCTTAGACTGCGATATAGAGTTACAAACAATCTTCTTTTTGCCTAGACGGATTTAGTTACTACCATTTCTTGCAATAATTCGAACTCATTTCTGCGCCTATTGGTAGACCATGGCGGAAATAGATGCATGCGCCAACTACTTTTGCGTTACTCGGATGATTACTTCGGAATATATCATTACTAAACCCTTCAATGTTAATTTCATCATTGCTTGTTCCACTGTTTAACATGATCTCGGAGAGTGCGATAATGTCCAGATCGTTAATTGAGTTATTCGCTTCAAGCAATGAGATTTTGATTATTTTCCCGTGCACAGATGCTATTTTAATTCCAATGCACGAATGTGAACATTTTATTGTGATCTGGTCCCGGGTTAGTTTCAACGTGACCACAATGCTGCAGTTTGTTATCTAGCATATAATAGTTGGTAAGTAAATAAGTATCTTTTGTGATCAGTGCCCAGTAGATGAAAGACATAGTTGAGTGCAATGTACAATAGAGGCATCAAACAGTCTTGAAGCATATAATTTAATCCCAGAAGCAATCCATAATACAGGGGCAAATATGTCTGGGGTGAGAGAAGTGTAGACAGTGGCGAGGCTAGACGAAAGTTGATGGTCGTGCTCATCAGGGACGTAGCGACCGGGAGGTGTGGGGGTGAAAGACCCCCAAAGTTTAGGACTTGAGAAAAGCCAGGTAAAATTGGGTCATTACATTGTCACAATCAAATAATTTTGAAAGAGTTGAAGGTTACATTACTGCTCCTTAGTTGACACGTCTGTAGTCTCGTTAACTTGCACACTCAGAAATGTGCACAGTTGTACTTCCTCATCAATCTGATCTTGAATGACAGAGTCTATGCATTCAATCAGATCATTCTACATTTCACTTGAAACACCAGTAAGAACTCCAGCATAACCAGTCTCCGATTCGGCAACCTTTCCATGCAGACGACGCTGAAAAGCAGTATCATCTTTTGCAAAACTTTCCACAATTTCCCTATTGTTTCCCGTTTTAGGCTACTGCTATATTCATCATAACTTCTAAAAGGCAATTCTTGCCTGGATAAATACAAGACAACCTCAGATAGAGTTCTAAGCGTACCTCTGTTTTGCCTCACCTCATCATTGTACAGTTCTATTTCCTCTCTCCTTACCCTGGAAAACATAACTTGAACGCTCTCAGAGACGTCAAATGTTTTCCACATCTTGTAGGCATCTAAGTGTGATTTTGATTTCTCGTGCTTTTTTCCCATCTGGCAAAACAGTCCTAAGGGTTATGCAACCTCTCTCCGTCCACGACTGAGATGACCCAGGTTTGAAGAGCAGACATGGCTAGCAGAAAAGACCATTTCTAACAATACTTCCACAAAGTCAAACTTTCTTAGAGTACCATTCCAGTTGAAATGATCTGTCCCCTGTCTTTATTTTCAAATTTGGCAATGGTCTTGGCTGTTGTATGGTTAGCGTTTGGTCTGCGATGATTCTAGACCGAAAAGGCTTCTGCAAAAGCTGAAAAACGACATCTGCAAGGTGCTGAGCGAGAATCTGAGCCATATCTTTGAGTTTTTGTTTGTTCTTGTGCAGCAAGGTAAATTTCTCCTTGCTTTCACAGATAGCGACTGAGTGGAAAAGCAATAAGAAACTGTGGTGCGCTACGCATGTCCGATAGTTCGTGCTATCAGAACTGGGCATGACCATGTATTGTTAATTCTGGCACATGACTGCATATTAACCAATATATTCACAGACATACTGCATATTAACCAATATATTCACAGACATATACAATAGTTTATTGTTCTACTTCGTGCTATTTCCTGTTCAGCACGACATTGCCCATGCTCATTGCACTGAATACAGTCTCGGCACAGGGTGTCAAAAGCTTGGGACAAGATAATGATGCAGGGATAGTAATGCCATTTAGAGTCTGTATCCAATTGAAAAACTGGTCCAAGCACTTTTTATTAATTATTTTCACAGAAAAGATAACGATAGCATTTCATGGTCGTGTTTGGCAAGACAAGTACGACCTTTATCCTCGCCACTGAATATAGATGTAAACAGGATCTTGCATTTTGTTTATAAACGCAAGACCAGAATGGTAACAGTAACATGCAACGAGCATTGAAATGGGAAGCGTGCACATTGATATCCATAGAAATAGGTACAAATAGGCAAGAAGAGAAATACAACCTAAGGTAATAGATGAGAGAGCGAAAGGCTTTATCATTGTGCAGGGGGAATAGTTGTCTTCACATGGCTATCCCTGCACGCCACTGCTCAATGTAAATTGGCATTATTTATATCCATCTCCATGACGATTCAGATTTTCATTAAATAGTATCATTTGGGAACAAACCAACTGTGCCAAAACAACTAGACAGAAGGAGTCAAAATGCTTAAATTTATACAAAACACAAAAGGTACCCCAACACGAATGAAAAATAACCAAATAGGGAAGCTTGTACGATTTACGATTGATCATTAGCAAAGGAGAGGGTAAATTTGGTTATGTCAAATTTCTAAACAGACATTGTTTAGATATCCATAGCGACAATTTGACTTGTATCCATGCTTTGAGGGGTATGGATAATTTTATCCTACATTATATAGTAAACTTCTAAATGTTAATGGTGAGCTTGCATTTACATATTCCGTTATGTTAATCGTCCTGTACTCTTATTCCTTTCTCACTTTCGATAGTATTCCAAAGTTCTTTCCAGATAGGGGTATCATGAACCCTTATAACAACTGTTGGTCGAATTCGGTATTACAAGTGCTTTGTGGTTTAGCTGTTGCCAACTACTTGCCAAGTGAGATTCAGTGCCCAATAGCGATATGTAAACACTTAGCTAAAATGCATAAGCAGTTGCACGTAGAGCAAACAGATCATGTCAATACTGTCAGAGGAGCTCTGGCTGTAAGCCACAAAATGCGGGCAATGATTTCTCTACTTTATAAAAGGGACCAGAAGCACCTATGTATGCAAGATAACGCCGCTGATTTCCTAGATTTGATGTTGAACGAGATATCTGACAATTGCCTAACTGACTACTCCAATTTCGATTCAAAAACGATACATATCTCTGGCTGCAGCATGTGTGAAAAAAGTGTGTAATCTATAGCTTCAAGTATCTTCCTTCATGTGGTGCCACAACTTTGGGAAAAGAACATCATCTCTATACAGTCACTATTATGGGAATGTTACATTGTAAATGACACTCAAAACACAGTAAACTGTGAATGTGGAAATGAGCAGATGATATGGCACAGATCATTTTTCTTAACTATGCCAAAGGTATCGATCCTGTTAACGGAGAGGACCAACGAGAAAGGAGAAAATAGCAAGTCCTTAATTCTTATAGATAAAGCTTTGCAGTTGGAGAACTTAGCAGCAGGTAACATATGTGAAGGCAATTCCAAGTACAGCTTGGCTGGAACCATCAGTCACCATGGGCAACTGCAACTAGTGGGCATTATGATTGCTGCGTGTTCAACAACAAAAATGAGGCTGTAAAATGTAACGATACAAAGCTAATTCAAATCAGAGCGCCTGCAAAAAAGTGCAAGGCTTTTGTTCTACGTAACAAACAACGACACAGCAGCATTGAAAATCACCCTTCCATACTTTTTAAACGAGTTAGCGCAGGAAGTTGGGTGCAGTATCGAGAATGTTTGGTTTGGGCTACAATCAATAAAACCCAACTTGTTATGTAATGAAGATCTAAAAAGACTGGCTGGAAAGGAGAAGCTTAATGGTGATGTAATATACTGTTTCATGCATGGGATTGCACAAGACGAGATAGATCAAGGGAGGATGGTGTATGTCTAAACCAACTACTTGCTAACGAATCTTATAGGGAAGAAGAGAGAAAGCTACTTCTTAAATGAGCTCATTAGAAGTCGCGATGAGATCTTAAGTTCTGAAATTGTAATTATTCCTTACCATCAAGAGTCAAGGGATCATTGGAGTGTCCTCGCTCTATACCCCAATATTAGCATCATTATACATTATGACTCTTTACCAAATGCTGCCGCAGACAATGCTCTAATGCGTTCCATGTCATTACTACTTGCCAAGTTGACAAAAAATTCCGAGAGAGGTAATAAAAGGAAATGGCACTTTTTGCCTTTGCATAAATGTTGCAACATACCAGTTCGAACAGATGACATTAGTTGTAGACTGCACACATGCATTTTTTCTTATTCACTACTGCTGTCAATGGAATTCGCAATAAAGGAAGAGCTTTACCCAACGCTTTACTATTGGATTGCACACCATGCAATGAAGGGTGCCATGTGTAACATACAAAGACCAATGAAAGACAGCAGGACCCTGTGGGATGATGTGAAATGCAAACCCGCACGAATTGCAATTTTAGAGAATATACCTACACACAAAGAGGGGCCGTTTACTTCACTTTCCACTTTTCTGAGGGACAAAGGATTCATTTCAGTTCATTATTTCATTTAATATATTTAAGGAGGGACACCCTTCAGCAATGACGCTGATTTCCAAATGTCCCTCCACTTAACTACTTACAATAAATCGAAAAATAAAGGAAAAGGTAGAAATTAAAATATAAACGTCCTAAAAGCCTAGTATAAGTATAGGGGGCGGGGGGGCCATGCCCCCCACTTTTTGCCAAAATATCATAAGAAGAAATGTTAAAATATCCTTGGTTATTACTGATTATTTGCTCAAATCGAGGATCGCATGAAGGAAAGGGATAGGCTGCTTTATAAGAGAAATTTATAGCAGTGCTGAGTGATTATTAAGCCGACTAAACTAAGACAGGCAGGTCCAAAGTCCGGCCCGCGGGCCAAATCCGGCCCTCGATCAAATTTTATCCTGCCCGCAGCCTTGTCATGAAATATATAACGCTCGTATACTGTTATTTGACTAGCAGTATTTACATTCTTCATTTACCCACTAGAGACCAACAGCACTTTACACAACACAACCCCCAACCCGCTAGAATTCATGGTCAGTGGTTTTCCACCAGAATTCTCAAGTAAGAGCACAATTACTTCTGTTTAAGAAAAAAGGTTAAGTGAATACTCAAGTGCATGTGATATGCTTGTTTCAAATGTACCAATAACATTCTTAAGATGTTGAAATTGAAACAAAAAAAGCAAATGTGAAACACAAAGTGGCTTCCAAAAATTTTCTTAAATTATCGTTGCTATATGTAAGAAAGGTTGGCCCCCACCACTTTTACAATAGAAGATCTGGCCCCCGTCGCAAAAAGTTTGGATACCCCTGAGCTAAGACGTTCTTCCTTGTAGTGGTATTACTGACTTCCAATTAATCCATTGCCATATTGGCAATACACTTAATCGCAATCATAACTACAGGATACTAATATATTTAGAGCAACACATTACGATAAACAGGACATGATTAGAGACACCACCTACGATTGACAACATTAAAAATTGGCACAGGTTCTTTTCACACATACTTGTCAAAGCAAACATAGAATTTATTGACTCATACTACCAGGCGATATATTGAACAATTACGGATACTATGACTTAGTACCTGGCTAGATCATTCTCAAACGAAGCCTAAAATGTTAGGAGTGAACTGTAGAAATGAAAAGGCAACAAAATATTGCACGATTTCTAAAGTTAACCAATTCAAGGAGTGTTGTTCCTTCAGAGAAACCTTCAACTTCAGCTGAAGATGTCGTAGAGCCATCCGTATTAAATTCATCTAGAAAGTCTGTGGAGCCAATAGAAATACCATATCAACCGGATAAAAGCTACCCATTTCCAAAAAGAGACTTTGGGAAGAGAAAGCGTTCATGTCAACCGGATTGGTTCAGAACCAGAGGCGGCGGAGAGCACTATTTATACTATTAGTCTAATAGTAGTTTTTCCTATAACATTTTCTAATCATTTTAGTAAAATAAATAAAAAAAGTGAAAAATGTCCCAACCGATAGCAAACAATATTAACGACAGGTCTTATTCATAGCAAAGGTCCCATTATATTGGTTAAGTGACGTGCTTCATTAATCCCATAAATAAGCCGCTGACATTCCTTTGCAATTCAGTACGAAATGCTGCGTCTCCGGCCATGCCAATAGCACATGAAGGAACACAATTGAAAATTTCGTCATTTGCCCCATTGTTAGTGACGTTGCAAGTATTGTGTCGTAGCTCGTGGAACTACTTTACTATTCGCTTTGAGAATCCAATAGCATCAAGTTTGAGTCGGATCTCACAGTGACAAGTAGAGAGAAAAGTTTTTCAAAAGAAAGCTCAATTCAAAGTGAACGAAGTCGCCTCAGTTAGAGTTAAATGGGGTGTTTTAAAAGTATTGTCCCTTTTTTCAGAACAGGGTAAACTGAGCTATGAGCAACGTCTTCGTTTCAAGTGGTTTATGATCACTTTTCATGGATATGTGGAGATGAAGTAAAAAACACGTATTTTTGCTGGCTTTGCTTGGTTATGGGTGATAGACAGAAGGTTAAATTGTTTTTTATTGAAACTTATTGTAAAGCTGTAGATATTTTTTATGTTTTGAGTCACCAGAGCTGACAGTAGTGGCCATACTATTCGTTCTCAGAAACTAATAGTATGGTTACGGCATTACGTGGGCTATAAACCGTTGTAAAAAATGGCCGCACCGGCACCCATCAGACGCAAAACACTAGGAGAACAGAATTTTGTGTAACCTCATATAGTCAATTTTGAAATTTTGATTGGGTTTTGGGAGATTGAACGGGGCAAGGACTTTTTTTATAACCAAACAAGGTAAAAAAATTTTATTATTCAATTGTGGCAGCTATGTTTTGAAATATTTTAACCAACAGTATGAGGGAAGACAGTTGATTTTCCTGAACTAACCATATCAAAAAATTTATTTTTGTCACATAAAAATTGGCACAAATTTTAATTTTTGTCAAAGGAATTAATCAAAAGCGCTTTGAATGATTTCATAGAAAATAAACCTTCTACCGTAGTATGTAGCATTATATTGTTGAGATAATGCATATTTATATATTTAAAAAAGAGCGAATTTAATTTATTTTCCTTCTTAGTTTAACTTCACTTTTCGCTCTCTTGTAAGCGGGCACCAATGCTCAAAATGGGCGTTTCTAGGTGAAAAAAGGGTGTGGTCACCAAAAATTTTTTTTCCAATAGTACGTCCATAGGGCTTTGCGTTGCCCCTGTTCAGAACATACATTTGGCTTCATTATAGGCCTGATGACGATAGCGTGATATGTTACATTTGTGCAAACGAGGAACTTAAAGGAAATCTAATAAGCGCTAGCAACAAAGATTATGCATTCATATATACAGGATTCTGCAATTGGAAGAAAGCCACAATGCAGTTCGATAGTCATATGCGCTCCAGTTGTCACAAAACAGCTCTGACATCCCATGTAACAATACCGGCTTGTAAAGACATAGAGGCAATACTAAGTTCTGAAGTCGAAAAAGCAAGAAAATCTGAAAGAAGCTATTTCAGAAAGTTATGGAAACTGTGCAAGAATTAGCAAGGCAAGGAATACCATTTCAAAGTAGCGAGGACAACAATGATAATTTTTGTCGAATGCTTCTCCTGAGGGGCAAAGACGACCCTGAAGTGGCAAAGCTTGTACTTGACTCTTCCAAGTCTAAAATGAACAAGTACATACATGACCAATATCAAAATGAGTTAATTGATATCATGGCTCACCACGTACTGCGAGCAAAAGTTTCTAAAATCATCGACAGTCTTTTCTATGGAATTATGGCTGACGAATATACAGATGTAAGTAACAAGGAACAGCTTTCCTTCTGCTTGCGCTGGGTAGATAGGTTAAAGCTAAATATCCATGAAGACTTCCTTGGCTTTTATGAAGTAGCTAGCACTAAGAGTGAAACAATGTCATCAATTTGAGAGTGCAAAAGACATGCATCGGAGAATCTATTTTGAAGCAATAGACTGTTGTATTGTCTCCTTAAAAGATCGCTTTGATCAACCATCTTTTCAAGTTTTTGCAGCACTAGAGGAGCTCCTTCTTTCCATCATCAAAAATGATAGCATTGACAAAGGAATGAAAGTTCTCCACGATGTTTACTCAGAAGACGTCGATTTTGACAAACTTGAAGTTGAAATTCCCATTTTTAGGCAGCTTTTCAAAAACAGCTCGGTCTTATGTTTTACTGATGTAGTGGATCATTTGCAAAATCTAATTGATGAAAGGTGTCTGATACCAAATGTCATGATCATCATTTACATCCTAATGGTGAATCCAGCAACAAGTGCAACTCCAGAAAGGTCTTTTTCGCTCGCTCGCAGAATTAAAACCTGGCAACGAGCAACCATGTCCCAACGAAGGTTCAATTCTCTAGCCAGTCTTAATTGCCACAAAGATGAAACTGACAAAATCGATCTAGTTTCTGTGGGAAATGACTTTGTTAGCAAGCATAATGAGCGCTATCGTACCTTTGGAAAGTTTGTTAAAGACGATTTCAATGTGTAAATATAAGTAAAAGTGTTTTGAGTTGGGATACTTGTCGACAGATGCTTTTAGTTATGCTTTCTATGAAGTACTAGAATTCCTAAAGCACTTAAACAAATTTTGATGATTTTCAATCAAGAAAATGCAGGCCTAAATGTAAAGATCACGTCTTTACTTTGAAATAGGATTTGTGATTGTTAGCAAATGATTGATAAGAAGAGCAGCTGTGTAGCTTAAGCATGTAAACTTTCTTATTACTCTGTTAACTATGTATTCCAGCCCTTTTGGTTCTATTAAGGTTTTATAATAATTACTACAGTGCCATTGTTTAATAACTATTACAGTTTTATAATTGCCTTAGAAAAATAACATTAGATAGCGTGTATGTAGCAAGATTGTTGTGTTCGCAGAAATTTATTCTATTTTTATCCTACTTATCACTTGGTTCAGACTTATAATCGCCCTATTTCAAAACAAAATACCCCCTAAGAGTACCATCGGACATGCTCCCCCATTTGGAAATTTTGGCCCCCCCACTTTCAAAATCGCATCGGGGTGCCTAAACAAGAGCGGAGCGACCTAGGCACACAATCTATAACTGAAATCAAGTTTCTAACCTTAAAAGATGAAAATGCTAATTTGATGTTAAGATGTTTACAATACTTTTTAGCGAGCTTACGTACTTTGCGCTGGGTAAAACTAGAAATAGAAAGAAATGGCAACTTAAAATAAATAGTGGAGGTGTCAGTAGGTGATGCAGAGGTATTGGAATTTTGAGCATTATTAAGATATGATTTGACTACTCTATCTATTAAGCTTTCAGGGTATTGATTCATTTTAAATATGTGGAAAAGTTTTTTAACATCATCATTAAACGTGGCAAGAGTGTTATTAATTTTATAAGCTCTATCTACTAAGGTACGAATGAGACCAATTTTGTAAGAATAGGAGGTAAAGCTGAAGAACTTAGTAAGCAATCCAGAAAAAGTCTTTTTACGATGTACTGACGTTAAGAGACGGCAAGGGCCCTTATTGTTAATGCAGACATCAAGAAAAGCCAACAGCTTATTTGTTTCCTTTTCCATGGTAAATTTAATTTTGGGGTGTTGGGAGTTGAGAAATTCAAAGAATAACAAAGCATCATGTTCGGTATTGAAAAGGTAGAAGGTATGATCAACATATCGTCGGTAGAAGTGAACAGAAGGGCCTTGGTAGTTGTTGAGCCAAATATTTTCATAATGTCCCAGGAATAGATTTGCTAGGACAGGTGCAAGAGGAGAACCCATAGCAACACCATCTATCTGTTCATACATTTTGCCATTGAAAAGAAAGTTGGTTTGAGATGTAGCAAATGAGAAAAGCTTAGTAAGGTCATTTTTGGAAAGCTTGAGATTAGGATTTCCTTCTACAATATAAGAATCAGCAAGATCAATAGACTCTTTAAGAGGAATGTTAGTAAATAAGCTTACCACGTCAAAAGAAACCATAAATTTGTTAGAAATAGCAACAGTTTTGAGTTCTTGGACAAAAGAAAATGTATCAGAAATAGAATATGTATTGGGTAAAAGTGGCTGAAGAAGGCTACATAGGTATTTCGCTAACTGATAATTAAACGTATTCAGAGAGGAAACGATGGGTTTAAATGGTGGTATAGCAGTAGGAGACTGAATCTTGTGCATTTTAGGTAAACCATAAATAAGCGCTGGCTGCCAACCTGTTGGATAGATATTACTGTATATGTCTTTATCAATTTTACCATTTCGTTTAAGATCTCGTAGAAACCGTTGTAACTTGCCTTCTCTAATAATGGTGGGCTCACTATCTAGCTCATTAAATTTATGCATGTCATTAATCATGTTAAGAATGCCTTCTTTATAATCTGACCTATTTAATATAACTACCCCATTACCTTTATCTGGTTTAAGCACAACAAAGTCATTACTTTTACGAAGACTTTTTAGTACTTTATGTGTTTTAATATCTTTAGGTGACAGTTTAAATGAGTTAACATAAAGCATTGTCGTGTTTCTTCGAGTAATACATATATATATATATATATATATATATATATATATATA
>WIPJ01003497.1:20137-34774 GCA_018155075.1 Cassiopea andromeda | reverse complement strand
TATACATATATAACTATATATATATATATATCTATATTTCTAATATCTTAAACTTGACTTTGAGAATCTGTTCCCTTTACCAATGCCCCTATAAGTTTTCAGTGGTCCCATGTGCACAATGAACACAAATCAGCATGAGAACATTTACAGACAAAGTAGTCATATGGTATACTACATTACATCTTCTGATGCCATGTAATATCAATTAAAGTAATCAATCAGAGAATAATAGTCGTTGAAGTACTACAGTGATAGCTGTCATACATACCTCCATTTCTTCAGCAACCTTATTCTCGTACTTGGCAAATCTTATCTGTAAGCTTGTCACTTTCATCTGCAGAGACTATCTTTGTCGCCTTCTCAATGCAGGATGCACATTTTTTGGGGGTGGGCATTATAATTATTGTTCCTTTGTCAGCATACTGTTCTACAGCAGGAATTTGGCCTGAATCATCATATGTAGATGAATAGCTAACACAATTCTCGTTAAACTGACAACTGGAAGAACATGGTATCGTTGACCCATTGGTGCTCTCATTGTCTGCTATTCTCTTTTTCGGTGATACTTTCAAAGCACGACGAATCAGTTGAGAGAAGTATTATGTTGTTTTATATAAATTCTAGCCTCTAGACTCTAGAAACTAATAGCAATGCATACAATCTGAATGAAAATTGCAAGAATAAAAAGGCCAAATTTCGGCCTGCAAGTTACTATTGAAAATGTAGGCCTACTTACTAAACGCTTGGAACGAGATGACGTCTTCTTAGGCGAAGGTAGATGTACGGAATCACGAGTTGGAACGGATCCTTTGATCAAATTCCCTCTCCAAGACACTCCAGTTGAATCTATTTGAGGCCGAAAGTAGCAAGTATCTTCAAAATGTGCAGAACACAAGGAAGAGTACTTGCTTGGGTTTTTGAATGAAAGACTGTGTCTTAGAACGAACTTGACCCTCTTCTGCCGAACTGCTTCATCTTTGGGAAACTGGTGCATTTTGATACCAGGAGTATAGCTTGCATTTGTGCAGCTTGTGCTTCCTGGACCTCCTGCTACACAATATCGGCCACCTCTTTAACTTTTTTTTGGATTGCGTGACCCTCCATGTAGTTTTGATTTGGTTCGCTCCCTGCACACAATCTGACGTCATGATCGAGAAGTCATGTGATTCAGACCGAGTTGTTTTGGGCCCACAAACCCTCTCGATCTACTCATTTCAAAAGGGCGTTTGTAAGGTGAATATTTGTGTCATCACAAGGAAACTTCAAGAATGCTAACAGAAACTACCTATGTTTTGAGTTTCGAAAACAAAAAAATATGCGTCATGAGCTCTTTAAGCTGTTGGCGCATCTTTTGGAGCAAAATAGGCGAATAAATTTTTGCAGAAATCTTTCGCACAAATTCGTACTTGAAATGATATGCAGTTTGGAAAATGCAAAGAGTGGATTTTCAGGATCAGTGTTCTCACTGTCTGTTCTACATGTAACTTCTTCAAGTTTGTGCGAAAACTTCCTTAGAATGCTAAAAGATTCCTTAGATTTCCTAAACCTCATCTTGTCTTGAAAAGAATCCTTCTCAAAACAGAAAAGAGTTGAACTTGGCTCTGAAATTTGTCAAACTTAGTCAGCAGGAATGGAAGAAGCATTGGAAAAGTTGGGGAGGGGGGTTAGCACATATCTTCAAGGGGCAACCTCACAAGCGGAATGGAAACTCGTAAGCTACAATGGTGCACATCACATACAAACTTGTGAAATCGGAGCAAGCATCCCCTATACCCAGGGGCGAAACTACATGGCCGGCAATACCGGGGGGGCCGGGGGGGCCATGCCCCCCCACTTTTTTGGAGCAAAATTTTTTTCATGAATATAATCATGGCAAACGCATTTGACAGTCTTGTAAAGGCAAAAAAAGAGAAAATATTTGTCTGGGGGAGGCCTAAGCCTAAGCCATTTTAAGCCATTTTAAGGCCTCGTAGATGGTATAATCCCAAGAGCTTCCGGGGGCTCCGCCCCCTGGACCCACTGGAGGGCTTACAGCGCCCCCCACACCCCCAGCTGTTATAAGCAATGATGGAGTCATTGCATGCGTGCATACGGCACGCTGCTAGACCCTTGAGGGCAAAAAAATTTTCACGACTTTAGGCCCCCCCACTTTCAAAAACGTTTTGCCGGCCCTGAACTAAGGTGCTTCCATTGGGAGGGTGTGAGATATAGTTGCCCGTCAAAAGGGTATTGTGAATTAAGTTTGAAAGGGCGTGTCATGTGCAGAAGTCATGAAGACCAGAGCCTAGCATAAGAAGTTACTAACAGGTGCACTTTGTTTTAAAAGAGGAGTGTAGTCTCAAAAATTGGTCCTACACGATGTGAACGAAAGAAACTCGAAGTAAACCCTTGTGAATATTGGTAGCTTAGAAAAAATGTAACTCTGTAGCAAAATTATCCCATGAAAAGAAAAGGAGGGGGTCTGGGGGCTCTGCCCCAAGAAACAATTTCCAGAACACGCTCTCTATTTTGACTTGCAATGCATCTTCCAATACTAGAACAAGCAGATATGCCCCATTTCTGAGAGACTTTGTAAGTAGATGTGCCCTATTTTTTAGAGGCGCGGTAAATATATATGCTCTATTTACAATTTACATATAAGTAGGCTCTTTCATCAGGTAAAATTTGAACAGTTTTAATTTACAACTGCAAAAAGTGTTGCAAGTAAACACTAACTTTAAGTCTTGCATATGACCATCGGAGAAAAGGCAAGAGTTGAGAGAAGAGCATCTAAATGCCAAGCGTTCAGAATTGCCCGACAAATATACAAGCATCCAAAAAAATTGCCCGAAAATTACTAATTTTTCATTATTGGGAGGGGGTGCTTCACCCCCATGCCCTCCAGGAGTTTTACCCCTGCCCATACCCTTAATGTATAAGCTCATGCTAGTCGGTGTTCTGCAAGAGTAAACTATTTTGTCAATGTTTGTTTCTAAGGCTCTTGGAAAAAGTATCCATCTTTAAACATATAGCCACCCCCCAACAAATCTAGACTGCTTACGGAATAAAAATACTTGACAATACTCCAAGCCCTATTTGAAAGGCTGTAAGATTGCTGGTTTACACCCACGAATTTGACACTGGCAGACAGTACTTGGCCTTGTTTGGCCAAAGGGAAAATTTATGTCCAAAATTTCCATACTAAATTACCATTAACTCACTTTCTGACAATTGAAATTTTAAGGACTCCTGACAATTTCCTTGAGCTCGGCGTAGCGAATTTTTTTTCCGTATACCATCGAAAGCATCCCAGTTCATCGAAAGCATCCTAAATTTCCACGTGAAACTGATTTTCAGGTTGCTGTTGCAGTTTCCATTCATCGAGTACTGAATGTCTGGCAAGAACGCAGGTTGACGAACATACCTCCAGACTCAGCTTCTGATTTAGACTCAAATTCAGAGACGTGAAGTTGAGAATGCAATTGTCCGTTTTCAGCAGAAGTTATTTTTCCAATCTCAACACCTCTTATCTATACAATGAGAGGGCTTTGCAGGAGAACGGGATTTGTCTCCAATGTACACTTAGGCCTTCGTAAGGTAGGCCAAGATAATGTATTTTTCTAAAGTATGAAATTAAAAGAAATATCAAAAGTGAGCTTTGAACAGGGGCGGATCCAGAGCTGGACTTTTGGGGGCCTTAATTGTTTTATTAATGTGAAAAGTTCCTTTATACTATTTTTGCAAGAGGTAACATTGCCTTTTGGGGGGCTATGACCCTCGACCCCCTGTATCTTCCCATGGCCAAGAAAATGTATTTTTCTAAAGTAGGAAATCAACAGTGACCTTTTTTCCACAGGAGATTTATGATAAGGCTATTAAAATCTGAAAGCTGCTTATTAATAAATTGAAAGGGGGCTTCTAAGAAAGCGCGATAGATGTATATGCCACATATGTTTTCCAGGCCTAAGTACGGAGAGTAGAAAAATGCGTTTTTCAACATTTGAAAAGTAATTAGTCATCTACAAGACATTAATGCAAAGGCTATTCAAATAAGAAAGCAAATCGCATTGGTTTTCCAGCAGAACGGGAAATGTCCCCAATACATTGAACTCTTTCCAGGAGCACGGGATATGCACAAAATTTCATATTGCCTTGTAATCAGAAATAATCGATGCCAAAGGGACTCTATTACTTGTGTATATATCCCATCATATCATGCTTTATCCTATCCTCATTACATACTTAATGTTTATCGCATACATTCTCCACTCTCAGGGGAAACCCCGTTCATTGCATTGATAAGCAGTTCTTAGATTTGAATAGCCTTAACATAACTCTCCTGAGGAAAACTATTTACTTTTCATTTTTTTGTCAGATTTTAATAGCCTTAAAATAAATATCCTGTGGAAGAAAGCTCACTTTTGATATTTCTTTTAATTTCATACTTTAGAAAAATACATTTTCTTGGCCTACCTTACGAAGGTCTAAGTGTACATTGGATACAAATCCCGTTCTCCTGCAAAGCCCTCTCATTGTATCGATAAGAGGTGTTGAGATTGGAAAAATAACTTCTGCTGAAAACGGACAATTGCATTTTCAACTTCACGTCTCTGAATTTGAGTCTAACTCTGAATCTGAGCCTGGAGGTATATTTGTCAACTTGCATTCTTGCCAAACACTCAGCACTCGAAGCATGGAAACTGCAACAGCAACCTGAAAATCAGGGCCACGTGGAAATTTAGGATGCTTTCAATGAACTGGGATGCTTTCAATGAACTGGGATGCTTTCGATGAACTGGGATGCTTTCGATGGTTTACGGAAAAAGTCGTCTCGGCGTACGCAGTGAGGATTTTGCTGAGGAAAGTTCCACGAACGAAACTTTGCTCAAAAAAGTCCTCACCGAGTGCGCCGGGCTTTAGATTTCAAAATTCCTTTGAAAAATCTCTACAAAGGCGAAAAATTCTTTAGTTTAAGGAAATTTCCTTAAAAGTGAGAGCACTTCTAAGCATTTTAATAATTTATACCATCACCAACAGGCGATGAAAATGACTTGGCATAGAGCATCTTGTGCATGAAGAGCAATTCTAAGTTGATCCAAAGTATTGGAGCTCAAACTCTATGATGAGTCAAGAAGCACTTCTGTATTGTGCAAAAATTGTCACGATTTTATTAGAAGACTCCATAGCTATGTATTGTGTCTTGGGCTGGACAAAGAATTAACACGAGAAAATACTCCATTTGTAATTGAAACTATTTTGTGAAGAACAACTCCGAAACGTATACTCTAAATATCTTGAACGCAATAATCAACTAACCCAACTTATCCTACGACTATATCTAAACTACGGGCTTGCGCAGAGAATGCCAATCTGACAGGAGCACATCACACGGCAGCGAGGCACGTGTGCTTACCAAACTGCACACGTGCTGCGCCCCCAGAGAGACACAGATACACATTCTCAACACTATGTGAATACACGTTTTTTTTATAAGAAAAAAGTTTATAAGAAAATGAGGCTCAAATCGTCAAAATCTTACGAAGATCGTAAGAAAATCACGAGGCTCAAATTCCAAACTTTAATGTTTTTATAGGCCAAAAATCGGTAATTTCGTCGTTATTGTATTCAAAATGTTAAAGATGGAATTCAAATTCAAGTATACAACAGTATTAACGAAAGTGTAAACCACTCTAGCCAGTTTATTTCAGCAAAAGTTAAGAAAAATTTAAGAAAATCTGAGGCTCAATTTCGGGAAAAGTTAAGAAAATTGAGGCTCAGGTAAAATAGTGATTTTCTTATAAAAAAAAAACGTGTAACCATTCCAAAGCTTGCAAGGTTGTGCTATGGCAGGTTCAATGCATTTCGAAGTGCAAAACGATACACCTCGTGGCAAGCTGTGGCCTAAATGGAATGCAACGAATGTTCATCATAAACTTCAGCAATGCACAAGAGTCTTGATTCCTGACTCTCGAGCAGAAAATGATAAGCAACTTAAGACATGCTTAAGGTATTGTGTATGAAGGGCCTAATTTGAGGCTCAAATTGGGAAAATCGTAAAAATATTGAGCTAAAGCTCAATTTACTACTTTGCTTGGAAATAAGAGTGTGTTCTATAATCATTGATTACATCAAGGTCAAGAACTGCTTCCGAATTCATGGAAAGAGAGACCTGGGTCTAGGTATTACCATATATGGACCAGGCCGTTCTAAGAAACATAGGCTAAGTGAAAAGGCTTGAGTTGGAGTTCAAAGAAACGGGAAAATGACGTTCCGAGAAGTTGAAGTTCGTGGAAAAAAGTTACGGGCCTCAATCACTTCAGATAGTCATGGCTGAAATCGAGTTGATGTGGAATGACAGTTTGTCCTTGAGTGGAAAAATATAAGAACTTGTAGTTAAGTAATTGCAATCCATCAAGAGATACGGACTAACCATGCCAAGGCGCCTTTTTCCACTTAGGCCAAAAGAGCTGGCCACGACATCGGAGAAATGGGAATGTGAAATATTTGTGGTAGACAAGGAACCTATACAGAAAAGAATCATAAAGTTTCAACTTGAGAATGAAACATGCATTTTAGCGAAGGTATGCTATGTTGTTTTAGTGTTTGATTTTGACTTTGCTGTTGCGCGTTGTATATATATCCAGTAGCGAAGGTAGACGAAAGTTGATGGTCGTGCTCATCAGGGCCGTAGCGACCGGGGAGCGTGGGGGTGTACAACTCCCAAATTGTAGGACTTGAGAAGAGCCAGGTGAAATTGGGTCATTACATTGTCAAAATCAAGTGATTTTTTAATAGTTCAAGATTTCATTACTTTTGTACAATAGTTGAATAAATGTATAGTTAAAAGAATTATTTGTACTATATTTATAAGGACCTTTATCAAAATAGAGTTTTCCATTCATCTGAGAAACTTTATTTTGTAAATTTTTTCTCTGGGCCCTACCATGGAGTGCTCTATAGTAGACACTGGGTAGAAGAGAATGTCTATTATATTGAAAATTTGTTATAGATATGCTTGACCTCCTTCCCGTAACACATGTAAATGGCCAAAGGACATTGAACTGCATAGTAATGGGTAACAATGGAGCAGTTTACTAACCAGGTAAAGTCTACCTTGCACTCCCCAAACAATGGGTTCTTGCGAGTTCCCTTGTGCTCATGGTTAGCCTTCAGAGAAAGCTATTTGTCTGAAATTAGTTTAATCAAACAAACATAAAAAGATCATAAAAGTGAATTGGATACATTTTCCAAGCTTCTTTCTGATTGGCAGTAAATGTGACAGCTGAGAAAAGTTGTTGTGGCAAGCTTCATTTTGGAAACAAGAAGACTTTTGTAGACTATTCTACAACATGCAGGTTAATTGCTTGGCATGAGCTATATAACAATTTAAAGTTGAAAATGATCATTGAGGTAAGCTCAAGCCCCAGGCCAAAGGTTTGCCCATTGCTTGAGTTTCCATTTTTGAGAAAAAGGAACCTCGGCAGTTTCATGGCAACTTGGAAACTTCGAGTAATCAAACTGCATTCTTCTTAAATTATTCTCAAATGTTGGTGACTCTGAACATTGCTATTCATATAGACTTTATTCTTATAAGAAGTGTGTACTTGTTGAGAGAAATTTTGATGCCATCTTATATCATCTTCAAGTTTGAAGAGAATGTACATTGTTGATGTATATAAATAGTCAGTTGGTACTACAGAACTTTGCCACAGCATGAAAAAGCGGCAACAATCTTTTCACCTACAAAAGCTTTTTTCATCTGGCACTCAACAGAGTATGAAAATGTCAGATAGTGACCTAAAGGTTAACCAAAATATATTTCCAGATGTGGTTAATGTGAATAGGATGCATCTAATTGGCCCCAAGTGTGACCAATTAGGACCTATTACCAGTGTTTACTTGAAGAATCCCAATGAGAAAACAAACTCTTTTTGTCTTCACAAGACTGGGTTTTAAGTCTTGATGAAGACAGATTCCAAAACACTTAAATGAAAGACGATCTTGCTTGCCTAATGATCCGAAAATTTTCATCTGTATATGTTTTGGCGCATTCTGGATTTGCATTAAGGTGTTGCCGTATGGCTGACTCACAGTTAATTTTAGACTTGTTGTTTTTACATATATGAGGTGGCTGCTCTCTTGCGGCATAACTTTTCTTCATGATAGTTGTGGAGACATGCTGTTTTATTCTGTCTTCTAGTCTCTGCGTAGTGTGTCCTAAGTACCGAGCTTCGCATCGGCATGGAAATTCATAAGCAACACAACTTTTTTGAGTGGCAGGAACATAATCTTTTTTAGCAGATGGTAGCATAACTCTAGTGTTGTAAACCACATGGGGCTTCATAGCATAGTAACAAGATATAATGGCTTTACTAGTTTGATCTTCAAACTTTGATCAAACATTACAAATCCAAGGCAATTTTAGGTATACCAGTCACTTCTCTGGACCAAATGTTTTTTCTGCTGCAAAGCTGTCTAATTTTTGGTTGATGCAAGAAAGTAGAACATCTGCTGGATTTCTGTTTATGCTGAGCAGTTGTTTTATTTTGTTGAGCTCTGGGCCTAATTTAGTTTTAGAGTAAATCATAAGTGCCCTGTGGACTAAAGTATTAATAAGGCTAATCTTTCTTGTCTTTGGGCTAAAGGAATTCCAACAGATGTATTGCCCAGTAAATGTTGGTTTCTTGTAATGCTGGAAAGAAATCCAGTGCCCTCTTTCTCTATCAAAACATCTAGAGAATTGAAGGAGTTGGTGTGTTTCTTCTCTATTATGAATTTTAGAGCTGGGTGTAGCAAGTTCAAGTTTGTCTGAAAATGGTCACAATCCAGCTTGGAACCGAAGATGACAAAATTGTCATCCACGTATTGAAAGTAGACACCTGGTTTTGTGGTCTTGTCAAAAAGTCCACGTTCATGAAAGCCAACAAAGACTCAAAACCCAGTCTTGTGTAGACAAAAAGAGTTTGTTGTCTCATTTGGACTCTTCAAGTAAACAATGGTAATAGGTCCTAATCAGTCACATTTGGGGCCAATTAGATGCATCCTATCACATTAACCGCATCTGGATATATATTTAGATTAACCTTTAGGTTACCTTCTGATGTTTTCATACTCTGATGAGTGTTGGATGAACAAAGCTTTTGTATTTGAAAAGAATGTTGCTGCTTTTGCATGCTGTGATAATGTTGATGTATAGAAGGATAGGCATGGAGAGCATCATTGGCCTGGCAATACTGTAGAACATTTGCAATGAGACTATTTGAACAGCATTTCACATAATAACGAGCCCACTTTCTCCGTCTTTGTTGCGATATTCAAGGTGTCTTCCCTGTTCCTCTTAATAATCACAACCAATGGGAGAGGCCAAATGCTGTGCTTTCTTTAGCCCCTTGGTATAAGTGCTGGCAGGGATAGCTGATATGTTTGCAGCACATAATTCATTGTCAAAATAGTGCAAAGTAGTAGTATTGTGGCCATAAAATTTGGAAAGTTTATTGCAGAAAGTATAACTTATGTAGAGTATCTCACTGTATTACTTTTGGTACAAAGTTAGAAGCAATTCATCAACAGTTGATTCCAGGTAGCATAACTGTGAAGACCAAACGTTCTTATCAAGCATAAGGGCGTTTTGCCAAGTAAACATCCACTACATCAATGCAGAAAAGACAGTTTTTAATGGAGAAATTTCCCTCCTTAGTAGTGGCCCATTGCCGGAAATAGAATCAGATGAGCATAAATTACAATATGCCAAGGATAGAGGGAGAGAGTACTTAGAAGTAAAAATTTACTGTAAGTTAGACTTGGAGGTCCAAACAGTGAATGTAGGTAAAAGGTTGGAAGCAAAAGTGACAGCAATGAGATCCAAATTTCATCTCCCAGACAATATATTATAAGAGATCTATTTCATAAATCACATGAATGAGGTCATTGTTCAGAAAAGAAGCAAACAAGTATTTTTTATGTAACTAAATAGACCTGAATATTCCATAACCTAAAGCAGAAGCTGGTAGAAAATCTGTTATATAGAGAGGACCATGGATATATGCCATGAAAGGGATATTTGATAAAACCGGCTTATCAATAATGTGGAATTTACATTGTTTTTCTAATTATAGTATGTTAGCTGATGTAGTTAAAAGTGCACTTAGAGATCAATTTACACAGCAATGGGAATTATGAAATGAATTCATCACAAAAAGAAAAACATATAAAATGATGAAAGGACCATTTCAAATGGAAAATTATTTTACTAACCTTCCCTATCATGTTACAAATCACATACACGTTTTTTTAAATAAAAAAATCATTATTTTGCCTGAGCCTCAATTTTCTTAACATTTCCCGAAATTGAGCCTCAGATGTTCTTACCTTTTTCTTAACTTTTACTGAAATAAGCTGGCTACAGTGGTTTAAAATTTCATTATTAATATTGTATACATGAATTTGAATTCCATCTTTACCATTTTGAAGGCAATAATGACGAATTACCGATTTTTGGCCTCTAAAGACACTTAATTTTGGAAACCTTGTGATTTTCTTACGATTTTCTTAAGATTTTGATGATTTGAGCCTCACTTTCTTATAAACGTTTTTCTTATAAAAAAAGACGTGTATGCAAGTGTAGAACATCCAATCATAAATTACCAGTCGAAACTGGAAGATGGTCTAATATTGATTATGAAAAGGGAAAATGTGACATTTGCAAAGCAAATGAAGTTGGAAGTGAATATCATATTCTTTTGAAATGCAAAGCCTTATTAAGTATTAAGAGAAAAATATATCCCTGAATACTTCTATAAATATCCATCCTTGACTAAGTTTGAAACATTGATGAACAAATCATCAAATAGACATCTTGATAATAATATTGCAAAGTTCTTACATGAAATGTTTAGTTACTGGAAAATTAACCTCCAGTAAATAATGCTATTTACAGATCTGTTGCTTTTGCTGTATTGATTTGATATACTTATTGATGTTTGTTTTGTAAGTTAAATGGGACTCCCGTTATACCACTGGCTGGTGTGTGGAGCCCCAATTCATTAATAAATTGTAATTAGTTTATATGGTCATACCCCAACTGGGGATATGAGATTATTATTGATATATTGTTGTTGTTGTGGCTTTGAGGGTTTGCGTGTGATGATAGTTAGTAAGTTGATGAGACAGATTAACAAACAAGTTATTGCAGTTTTTTGTCTGAAACTTGAAAACTAACAAAAGTATTTGATGTTAGTGTAGACATAAAAGGTATGACAAGTATTTATGGGTAGTGACTCACAATAAGTAATGCATTGTTTCTTTATAAGAAACATATCTATAAGTAACAGACTAGAATTAGGCAAAAGTTTACATTAAAGAAAAATTTAAGAAGTATAGGTAGGCTGAGATTCACGTAGTACTAGTAAATTTTTGATTAACATAGCAAGAAAATAGAATGAACATCCATTAAATGCCTCACAAAACCTAAGCATCATTTTGTCTTGCATCATAATTGCCTAATCTGGGTTGTTATTGTCATTGGAAGTCTTTGACGTTAAGAAATGTTTAAGAAACATTTGAGGCTGGATTTAGCAAACAATAAGAGATAAAATAATAAGATATCAAATTTGATAGCTATTAACTTAAGCTACTTTAACAAGGTATGATTCTCTCATTGCATTGACAAGTAGCAAACTTATTACAAAGTTGATTGCTTTCTCTAGCAAGCATGTGTCCAACACCATTTCTTTGGAAGCACTTAGTATGCATGATGTGTATTCATTTAGATTGATATGCAGGATTCAGCTTGTATTTGAAGGTCTTCTATTTTCATTTTAGGACTTGGTGGAAATGGTTTGTGAAAAGCTTGGAATATTGCCTGTTAACAAGGCATTGTTTGGTATTTCATCTGATGTGTTTGGTCGAGGACATTATTTTCCATACAGCCATAAATTAACCAAGAAACTTGTTTCAGTGAAAAAGCTATATTTTAGAATGCAGTTCAAAGTTGATTTCACTCGAATGCATGAAACTGACCCTAGAACCTTCAATTATTTTCTGCTGCAAGTAAGTTTATAATGAAAAATTTTTTTCCATAATGCACATTTTCAATATGTAGATAGTATGATCATTCCCTTTATCTTGCATATGCTCATGCTGCTCTTCTAATATTTCTGGCCAAATTTTTCTCTTTGCTCTAACAGAACTGCCCTACAAATTAGCTTTGTCCCATGGTTCATAAGATTTATTATTTGATGCAGCTCACATTTGGTTCTTGCTATCATGTTTGGTATTGCTGTGAAAATTGATTTGCAGAGTTCATTGGGGAATTTTCCAGCATCACAGACCATGCCTGCAAGTTTTATTAAAATATGTATGCCTAGATCCTCCAGTGCAGTTCTCATTTCCACTGAAATGTTATTGTCATTTCAATTTCAATTTCAGTTTTTTTCATTTTCAAATATTTAGCTAAGGGTTAGGGTAGCCCTTCAGCAAATGTGCTGGTTTTCAAGAGGCCATCCAAAGGCCACTCTGGGAAAAGACAGCATGGCCTATAACATAATGTGGGCCAGTTTAGCCTTTGCAGAATTGTTGATTAGTTTTTATATTTGAGTATTCACAAAGGTAGTCTTTGTCATAAGGAAAATTCCATGTGTATGATAAGCCACACACATAATATCTTTCATGTGTTCAATTCATACTTTTTTAGGGGCTGTTCCAGATTTATGTTACACTAAAATTTCCATTTATGAGCCACCCACTCTCCATCATGGTGCTCTGTCACATTTGTTCATAGAATATGATTCAGAAAAGTGGTCTAATTCCTTGTTATGCAAAATATAGAAATTTGAATTTAGCACTATACCACTAAAATGTCCTAAACATTACATGTCCTATCTAAAATCTCCCATATGATATTACAGTGTAAGATGGGACAGGGATAGATAAAAACTAGAGTATATAGTTTCTTTCAAAATCCTTATTCATGTAGGTTGTGCTGAGTTTCTATGTTCCTTCATATGCAAAACTTCTCAATAAAAATGTTTTTACTGTGAAGCCACCAACTGAACTCAATTATCACAGACCAACTTAGCATAGATGGTTTTTACCTTATATTTATTACTACAGCAGAGATTTTTGTCTGTTATTGTTATCATAATATAGATCTCATTTTGGCAAGGCAATATACAATTTTGTAGGGCAAAAGTCTCGGACACCCCCAAAGAAATTTGAAGCTACAGCCCTGTGTAGTTGTTTCTAGAAAGGAAGGAAACATAGTGTGTCACAGTGTGATTTTCATGAGGTAGCTGAAATTAATCGTTATTATCAGAAAACAAATGAAAAGTAGATGGTTTTTCTTTGAGAACCTTGTAGCACTGTTAATGCTCTGTGATGCAGATGGTAGACATTGTCAGATTGTAGGTAGAAGATATGATAGTGCAACTCATCATTAGTGCAGTACAAACTGAAAACTGTTCATGTATCGTTTGTATCAGTAGTAGTTATTGAAGTTACATTGACGATTGCAAAGAGTTTCTGGATTGTCAGGATTTTCATATTTGTCTTCTTGATTGAGAAAGCAATTGACCAGGGAGGCACTTTTTCTTGCACAAGTTGGCAAAATTCGTTCTATCACTTACTTTGAAAAGAGGATCAGTAGCATATATATAGCCCAAGGTGGTCAGGAAAAATATTATATATTCCTGATATGCAGTCAGGAAAAATACCTTTGTTGTCAAGAAAAGGTTCAGGAGGCTTCAGGAAATAATATTAGGCAGGATGCGAATGAACCCTTAAGTGCTTCAATATTTGGTATCAAGACTATGCCCGTTTCCTGACACTTCAATATGTCTTGTTGCAGTATGTTATCCAATCAAGAGACATTGATTGACGTTCTGGTTTATGGCTTTGGTGGCTTTTTTTCCCAGCAATGAGATGGAATGTACCCAACAAGTCTCCATGGACACACCCTTCCGTAAGGAAGACAGGCAAATATTAGGAGTACTTGTTAGTAAAGGTACAAGTCCAAGTGAAACACACCTTTATCCTTATATAGCTGTTCCACTAGCTTTAGCATCATATGATAGTGATTTCAGGCAAGGCTGCACACCTGCATTTTCTGATAGAAGAATCTACCTCTAATCGGTTAGGCCAATGCAAAGCAAACAATTGCGGGAGAGTATGCAAAGGCATACTTCAGATTATTCAGCATTGCTGCTTCGGATCAAGCATGTAGCATTGCTTTTGATATAGGATGCCCGTATTGGATACCCTTTGCTGCGTTGCTGAGGGCATCCTGGCAAGAATTTTCACTTCAACTTCCACTTTGATTTGCAGAAGGTGAAAAGAAAAACTGATCTTTGATGGGAATGTCAAGGAATTTGAAGACAACAACCATTGTGAAGGTGATGCCCTCTTGGTCCTAGAGGCAGATCGATTAGATGCAGCTGCACCCTAGGTATTGCGGCAGAAGGTCCTAAAATACCCAAAGAAACACCCTTAAATGGGGTAGAACTTTCATGGGAGTAAAACTATCTGCTTATTCCTTTCATATATTGAGTACAGAGATTAGACGCAAAAATATGATGATTGTTTTTAGTTTGCAAAGTATGTTTCCAATCTACCTTAATCCATCTTCAGCTGCTGTGATATGAATCAGGACCTATATATATATAT
>WIPJ01003497.1:0-20015 GCA_018155075.1 Cassiopea andromeda | reverse complement strand
ATATATATATATATATATATATATATATATATATATATATATATATAAAGATTCAGTTGCATGTGATATGAACCAGGACCTGGGTGCATGACTTGGGGATGTCATTTAACCCAGATCCACATAAATAAGCTGTTGAATTCGCTCTTTCAACAAGGAGACATTAAGTAGATCACTCAGTCATCTTGAATGAAATACCAATGGAAAAGTAGAAGAACACAAACACTTAGGTGTTGTCTTCGATAGAAAACTTTTTTTCGGCTCATTTTAATACTACAATCTGTAAAGTTAGAAAAGGTTTGGTTTGCTAAAGTATCTATCAAGATATCTTCCTAGACATACCCTAAATCACAGGTGTGAAACTCAAAGCCTGTGGGCCAGATCTCGCCAGGCATACATTTTTATCCGGCTCGTGAGACAATTTTGCATGTATATAATATTTTCGATGCTAACAGCCTGGAGTTATTAAGCACTGAAAGCGCATAAGCTACAGCAACCATAAAATGATGTAAAAACTACAATCTCTTCCAAAAGTCTTGGAATACTTGCATTATTTCTGCTGCTCATTTAGTAGTAATACGAACTGGAGATTTTGCAGAAAAATGGATTGAGAGGGTACCTTCTTCAGATGCCGTTATTGCACTGCTGGCATTAGGTTGAGGCAAGGGTCTTAATGCATAAATTATTTCCCCTGCAATATGTGGATAAACATTTTTACCCAATTCATTGAGGGCCATAGTTATCGTAGTCCTTTCTCCAGCTTGTTGGTTGTATGAATGGCTTGAGATTGAAGACACGGAAGTCACTTTTCTAAATGACCTCAGTTGTTCACCCCTCATATCGTGGAATAGTATGCTACTACTACTAGAAGGGTATGCCATTCAATTTGGTGCACCAACAACGAACTACAGTAAGATATTGAATTTTATCGCAAACACCAGTGTTTGCTGACTGGAAAACACCCATATCTTTTGTAAAGAGCTCTGTACTAGAGGACCATGAAGCTGACATGATGCATGTACGACGGCGATTCTTCCATGTCAAACACCAATTTAGTTTGCAGGAAGAAATGGCAGTGGTAATTGTGTGGTAATTGCCTTGCTCACTTCCTGTTGACAAATACTTGAAACGTAACTGTCACTTGTGAATGATCATTGTTAACCCATAGCGACACAAACCAGCAATGCTTGTGTAGCAGCAACAGAGCGCAGTGAAGCAACGCTTTACCATTCCGTTTTTCCTCCCTTCTATTACATACAAGTACTCAAGACAGCAACTTTGCTAAAAGTGGTACAAGGCTTGGTACTACGTTGAGAAAAAGAGAATTGTATATTGCTTTACTCATAGTTTAGTGAAAGCGATAAATAGTACAGATTACCATTTTCCGCATATCAATATCAATAGAATGGAATTCATTTCTTGAAAAATGAGAAACCGTGAAACTTCTCTGCTTTTCCCAAAAGACCTACACCAGAATTGGTTGTACTTAGCTAAGCTTGTAGTGTGCTTTCACGTACCCCTTTGTGAATAGTTATAGAGATTAAGAGTATTTCCATATCTTTTTATAAACAATAATGCAATGGTAAGTCATCATGGTTTCTCGTTGGAACATCATGGTTCCTTGAAAATTAACTTCAATGATATCGCATATCATGCCATTTCGTACTAAAAATAACTAAATACTTGCTAGAGAAGATTCATATTCGTGTTTTATATATGCATGTACCCAGTGTAGCCAAGTTCCAAGATCTCATGGTCTTGGGCCTCATTGGTTCAAGGTCTAGGGGTCTCATAAACTAATACCAATAGCAGATTCTCCAGCGCTAAACTACAGACTTAAATTTGTCAGTTCACTTTGCTAGGAGGGGGCCACATCTTTCTCTTTACATTAGTGTCTCAGAAGTCCTAAAATAACGGTTCTCATGCCTTTTTCCCTTGCCATCGTTATTTGTTTGACTAATATATTCGATTAATAGTGTGAGATTTTAGAATATATTCTAGAGATTTACCTTATATATCAACTGAAACTGAATGAAAATTATTTCGAAACATGTCTTACTACTTAAAAGGCAATATGGTATATCTTCCTGTAGTATCTAGTTCTGCTGTAATGAAAGTCTTCGGAAATTCAAAGCAAATAAGTAGACAATCATCAATGAACTACTTGGAGCAGAAGTGCACCCCTCCCCCTCCAATTACCGCTTTTCCATTTTGTACCTGTAATTTTAATTGCTACCATTAAAATCAGCGCTATCAAAAACCCCAGATTCTCGAAATTTTGATTCTCAGAACCTCACTGGTTGAGAAATCTCTTTCAGATATTCTCTGGCAAAAGCCTTGCATTACTTCTGCTGCTCATTTAGTATTATCCCCCTCTCCCCCTCTCCCCCTCAAAACAATGTTGTTAAATACAGTGTTGAGAGGTACAGAAGAAGTCGCTAGGATTGCAGAACTTTCTTTGACAAATAAGCACTTAATTGAACATTCTTTTTGTTAGTGAAGGGATTGCAATTGTGCGACATGGATGAAAAAGTCATTTTTATTGGAGGTTATGTATTAATTAATTGGTGTTCCAAAGACTTTTGGCAGAGATTGTAGGTACGATTCCTAACCGTAACATCACTGTGTGAAAGCAAGCTAGTTTCCATTCGTTCAAGAGGTAGAACTGTGTTTTGAAAATTATGTAATTGACGCTTTGAGTTATATAGACTTTTATAGAGACACCTCATAGGCTAATCATAATATTGTTTGGTTGGCAAGGCGACCAATTTTGATGAAAGTTGGTATTACGCATGCTGGTGTATGCCAAACCATGACCAATAGCCACATTTAGAACTTTATGTAATGGTTTCCATTTGTTGCCATGATATTTCATTTTAATAGTAGGAATATCTACAGTATTAATAAGAGTTAGAAACAACATTTTGGTAGAGACCGTAGTCACTTATAGGAAGCAAGGGCACTCAGGCTGTTTGTTAAAAGATGTCCACAATTGACTACTGAAAACTTGAAGTTAGCTCTTGAAATAACGAAGAGAAAGTTTGATGCTGAAAAGAGAACTTTTCAAAACCGATGGTAGGCTAAGTATATGTTTACCGACATTGGAAGAAAACCTGTCTGTCTCACTTGTGGTATTAGTGTGGCAGTAATAGAGGAATTTAATTTAAGACGTCATTATGAGACAAAACACCAGGAATTGTTGAGTAATTTGAGCATGGAACAAAAGCTATAGAAAGGAGAAGACTTAAAGAAGAATATAACATCACAGCAAACAATTCACCAAAGGAAAATCTCAAAATGAGGCTGCAGTGAAGGCAAGCTTTATTGTGGCAAAGGAAATAGCTAAGTTGTCCAGACCATTTTCTGAGGGAGAATTTGTGAAGAGCTGTATGAAGAAGGTGTGCGATGTCTTGTGTCCTGACAAAAGGCAAGTGTTTGGAAATGTAAGTATGAGTAGGAATACTATTTCTGATTGTATTTACGAGATGGCCACTTATTTGTGAGCATAACTGATGGAAGGGATTAGAGATTTTATTGCTTACTCCCTAACTGTGGATGAAAGTATGGATGTTAGGGACACTGCACAACTGGCCATCTTCATCCTTGGAGTGGACTCCAACTGCTTTGAGACAAACTTATTGGACTTACAACAGATGGAGCACCAGCAATGTGCGGTGAAAAAAGTGAACTTGTGGTAAGGATGCAGGCAACGATACCGGAGGAGAACTGTCCAATTGAGTTAACAGTACATCACTGTATGATCATCAAGAAACGCTGTGTGTTCAGGTCCTAAGGATGGAGCATGTAATGACCACTGTAATGCAAATCGTAAACTTTATCAGAGCTGAAGGCTTAAATCACCTACAATTTCAATCTTTTCTGCTGGATATCGATCAGAGTTTGCTGATATTCCTTACCATACAGAAGTGCGCTGGGTCAGTCGAGGAAAAGTACTCAGTAGGGTGTTTGAGCTCAGCAAAGAAATTTGTCAAGTCGTGGAAAGCAAAGGAAAAGACTCAACAGTGCTACAGGACAAAGAATGGAAATGTGAGCTAGCATTTCTGGCTGATGTAGCAGCACATCTCAACTTCTTAAACCTATAGCTTCAAGAATACGATAGAATGATCACTGACATGTATGATGCAGTGAAGACATTTAAAATGAAACTGCTCTTATGGGAGACAAATGTGTTAATATAACTTGCCTCATTTTCCGTGTTGCCAAACATTGTTCGAATCAGGTTGATACAGGTATGCTCCCAAATATGTACTTTGCTGATAAATTAAATATACTTCATGCTGAGTTTACACGTCGCTTTGGAGACTTCGCATCACAAAAAGGGAATGTTGAGTTGTTTTGCAACCCATTTGCAGTTGAAACTGTCACAGTTGAGCTTCAAATGGAGCTGATAGAACTTCAATGTAATGGATCATTAAAGGCAAAGTGCGATGCTGCGGGGCTCAGGCAGTTTATTCGTTCAAGTCATCAAGCAATGCCTCAGCTCCGTCTACACATGGCTTGAGCCCTGCGCATGTTTGGCAGCACATATCTGTGTGAGAGACTCTTTTCGTTGATGAAGATTAGCAAAACTGCGCATAGGAGTTGTCTCGCTGATGAACACTTGCAATCTGTCCTGGGAGTGTCTACTACACACAACTTTACACCAAACCTGAATGTCCTTGTTGCAAAGAGAAGATGCCAAGCATCTAGCTTCAATAAAAGGCATAGAAGGAAGTAACTTGCTAGCGTCATGTGTGACCCTCCCTTGATTATGGAGATGCTATCTACCATATCCCATTCCACGGTATGCAAATTTAGTTAGAAGATCAGTATACCAAGTTCAATGAAAAAAACTGGAGACTGTTCAGCTTTTGGGTGCTCGTTCTGTAACAGGAACATTGTTTGATAGTCTCTTGGCTGAACTCGGCTAGGAGTCACTGATCTCTTGAAGGTAGAGTAGGCACCTTACCTTTTTCTATAAGATTATACACCACTTTGCGCCCTTGTGTGCAAGGTATCCAATCCTATCACTTTTTTGAGTTGCAGTACTCTCTTCAAAGGCAGGATGCAGTAGGGCAAATTGTGGCAAGAGCAGAGAAATTCAAATACACTTTCTATCGTAGTTGCATCCTTGAATGGCACACACTTATCATGAAATTAGACTAGCTCCGTCTGTTGCTGTTTTTGAGAAAAAGCTTTTATCAATGGTTCTTCCTCTACAAAATGTTTTTGGGATTCATGACCCACTTGGCTTTCCTATCTCTTACAATGAAGAGTTGATCTTACTAGGTTCACTTGCACAAATTTTAGCACAATTTTAAGGTTGCAGTGAACTCACTGTGCCCAACAAATAGTTTACCTGAGGATATACAATAATTTTTGATGCTCTGTCCATCATTTAGAGTTTAGCGATGTTATCTCGCTGAAATTTCACAACGAGGTGTCAAGATCAATAGTCTCAAATAATCTTCAAATAAAACTTTTACTGTATGGTGATAATGTTCTCTTGGAAAGCATTAACAAAAGTGCACTACAATTGATCATAAATTTCATTAACAATACTGGTTGATTTGATTGATTAAGCTGGTATCAGTCTCCATTGGAGAGGTCATTTAGCCCTTCTTTGTACCATTTTGTGTGTGGTAGGTATTTCTCACAGTTGATGGCAAGTGCCACAACAAGATCCTCCATGTTTCTAAATGCATTAGCGTAGCATTATTGCGGGTGTTGATGCTGCATGAGGGAGCTTGACCATCGCCAATTACTTTGTCATTTTCACTAACTTGACATCAACTGCAAATTAAGTTCTCCTCTGTAGGTAATTTTTTTGTTATGTCGTTTGTAATCATATTTCAATTTTTAGTTAGTTCTAGTCTTATATGTAATGGCCCTGGAATAGTCTGCTTATTTTGCTCCTCGGGGTATTGTCTCTGTAGTGTAGTGAAGAGTTTTGTAAGTAGTATTTTAGGTAATTTGGCCTTGTAGGTAATTTGTCCTTGTAGGTATTTTACCTTGAATGTATTTGGAAATATCCATTTGCTGGTGTTCTTCCTAACATTTAGAGTTGATGTAAGTTGGGAAAGTTACCAACTACCACCTTTTCCAACATGACTTCAACGTTTGTGTAAATGAACAAACATGTTGAAAGCTGAATGTCACTCATTGTTACTCAGATTTTCAAGATTATTTCTTGAACATTGTTTGGAAGTCTTTTATGTAGATTGGAATATGTTGTTTTAGGTTTGAACTAAGAATATTGACCATGCATTGAAAACAGTGAGAATTAATTCTTGTCCCTGTTTGGTAAATTTCAGTGTCGTCATGACTTTGTGTATGGACGGTATAAAGAGAACTTCCTTCAAATATCTAATGAGTTAAAGAAGCAGGAGATGCTGCTTAGAATGGTAATTCTGGAAACATTGCTTGTATCAAAAGATGAGAACCTTTCTAAAAAAGATGGTGCAGGGCACTTGCAACAGATTATCAAACGAAAGTAAGTAGTTCCTATTTAGCATGCACCATATATTTTGTAGCTCATACTGTTAATGTGTTATGATATTGTTGTCTTTACATTTAGCTATACACTTCAGCTCCCCCCCCGGGAGACTCCACTTCTCTTGGTGATTCTTCTGTTTTCCGGATTTTTAACAATTCCCCTCATTTTATAGTGCTTTTCAGACAATTGAATCTACTTGTCTTTTGAGTTACAGACTTTTGCCGTTTGCTTATGATTTTAAGGACTACACAACTGTTTAACCATTGCACATTCAAATTGATAGTTATCGTTGATAGAAGTAAAATTCAACATGAACAGTTTTTAGAGAAAACTTGGCATACATGCTTTGACTTATAGCAGTTGAGGGAAACAAGGACAGCTATGTAAATCCTCACGGAGTATCACAAATAGAAATTTTTTTTGATCACTCCTTTTGGAGTCTAGGGAAGCATGGGAGACTTCTCATAGCACTTGTATGTAAATTTTTGATGAAGGTGTGATAATTTGATTCATTCATTTGATTTTAGCAATGAAATAGATAGTTTTGTGCGCTCAATGAATGTTTTTGGGGACCTAGCCAGCTCGTTTTCTAGCTTGAAAAGAGTCCAATTATCTTTTGCTTTGGGAATGATATCAGTTTTCTGGAGTCACTTCATCTTACTTCGAGGGAAGAGCTTGTAGAAACTTGAGACCTATTATTGTATGAAGAGACAGCTATATCAATCCTGAAATCCCAATGTTTCTGTTGATGGGAAACAAAGAGAAAGAATATCGTGTGATTTTGTTGCATTACAAGATCATCAGCTTGGGTATCAGTACGCTATGGTATGCAATTTGTGAATATCCATGACACGACAGATCTCATAAGTTAGGGTGCTTTCAAAATTGGAATCCTGATCTGAATCTTTTTCACAGTTATATCTTGGAAATGCATTGTCATTTTCTTTTTTTTGATTTGTGATAGCTTATGCATATTTACGAAAGGTAAATATGATGTGACTGTATTAAAACCTGTATAGAAATTCGGTAAGAGTAAGAGCAAGATCCCAGGACAAGCACAACGTCAGGAAATTCTGAGAATAGAATTGAGAAGCACTACTAATTGTGTATGCAAAACACAGTCCACACGAGTTTTATTATTTGAATGACATTTGTTGTTATCAAACTTTTGCTCACCTATGGCCTTTGGATTGACCTAGTTAGCATTTGTAATAGGAAGTAATTTGTTGAAATAAGTGCATGATAATTTTTTTGAACTGATTCATGGAATATATATTTTAAAGCGACTATTCTATTCATAATCAAAAGTTGAAAATCGTTTTTTTAATAACTTAAGAACGCGGTGATGGATCGGAATTTCAATTTCGGACTAATCAATCTCCTGATGTAAAGTGATTTTGGATGAAAGATGTGGACCTTTATGGTGCATCTAAGGAAGTAATTGGCATGCAGAATGGGCATGGTTGTTATGTCATGATTGCATAATTGGTGATATTTTTAGCCTATTATGGATTTTTTTTGGGAGTAGGTCCTCAAAGGCTCTAGTAGATATCGACGATCGGAAATTCTCCAATGATTGGATATTAAAAGGAGATTCTACATAATTCCAAGAGTGCTATTGTGATGGTTTGTCTTGTGCCACCTTCAAGACCAAACGTGTGGTGCACCAGAAAAAATTTGTTATAAAAATATGCTTTGCTTATAAATTTTGAAGCAGAGGTGGTAAAAGTAAAGCTCATGACTAGAATAGGAGATCTTGATAGCAGCTATCAATTCTCAGAGGTTTCATAAATTTTATATTTCTCTAAATCTCACTAGACGAGGTGAGGAAAACATATCTCTTATCAAAGCTAAATTCACAGGGCTACAAGGATTATATATATACAGGGATTAAGATATCAATCATGAATACATAGTATAAACATTACACCTCTCCTCCTCTTTCAAATCAAATGTTCTGGTTCATAAAAGTCTTTCTGCCAACAAAACCTCTTTTTCTGAACGTTCAAATAATGGGAATAGATGTAAAGTTATCAATCGTATATGTTCTGTCCATAACGATGAGTTTGTATTCCTGCTCTCTGGGGATACTGCGGCTCTGGAATATTTTGGTTTTCAATGCCGTCATAATCATCATCACCATCGCTATGGTTTAAGTCCGAATCAAACCACAAGTTAACTTTCCGAAAAAAGAAAATTTTTCATGTAATAGTATCTCCTTTTGAGTTCCCGGCTGTTACCATAGTCCCGTTTCTTGCAATAACTCGGTATCTTATAGGACTGAAACGAGTTGAGAATTTAATGTATTGAAGTTCCAGATTGCTTTGAACAATTTCTTATGTCTGCATTTCTCTTCATCACAGCTTTTGCTTTGACACTGTTTTCCAATACTTGCGAATGTAGCTTGGAGTTGCAAAGATCTAGGGTTTGTTGTGGCAATGTTTTGTTGATATTCCTATTGAATAAGAATTCGGCTGGCGAATATCCAGTACTGCAATGCGGTGTCGATCGATAATTATCTATCAAGATTACATAATATAGACACTACAATCAAGTTGGGTATGATGCTTACTTCACAGTGATGTCGTGAAGTGCCACTATTTAGAGGGGTTGCCCTCAGCCTCATAATTGAGCTGCAACAGTTTTTATGACAATGTTATGCAATTATGGTAGATTCAGAAGAAGGGGCGTATTAGATACGATACGTAAAAAGATAGCTATTTGTTTAATGTATCAAAACGTATTTCGGATTCATCATCTATCATCAGTTGCTAATACAGACTAAAGGCTTAATCACTAGAACAAGTATATCTATATATATTTCTCGAATCTGCATAGCATGGATATGCTCATTACATTTTACTCAGTTGTGAGGAGGCGCTGATGTAAAGACGACGTTCTTGCAAGGGGAGAGGATACTCTTTAGATTAAATACACTATTGCGTTATTGATGTACGTCAGTAAAAGAATAGGTGGCCAATAACAACCAAATATAGATTAGTATGGAGCATTTCCCTTTTCTTTCTTATTAGAAAACAAGGTAATCATATTTCATGTTGCTTTATTTAAATTAAAGTGAGCAATTGGATGTTCATTGAAACAGGAGGTTCCTAAGAATCCGTAGAAGTCCAACGAGAAAGAAAATGTCCTTAGAAATGCTTAATTAACTGTTTGTTGTTTTAGATCTTTTTATAGCTCCTGTAAGAATATTATGTTTAGTGGCAATTGTGATAGTTTTCTAAAGGAGAAGTCAATATGCAGAAGTTACGGCCAATAGATCTTAAAAACTTTTGCTGAAGAAAGACTACACGTTTTTGTTTTATAAGAAAATCATTATTTTGCATGAGCCTCAATTTTCTTAACATTTCCCGAGATTGAGCCTGAGATTTTCTTAAATATTTCTTAACTTTTACTGAAATAAGCTGGCTAGAGTGGTTTACAGTTTTGTTAATAGTATGGTATACTTGAATTTGAATTCCATCTTTAGCATTTTGATTGCAATAACGACAAAATGCCGATTTTTGGCCTATGAAACACTTAATTTTAGAAATTGAGCCTCCTGATTTTCTTACGATTTTCTTAAGATTTTGACGATAGGAGGCTCATTTACTTATAAACTTTTTTCTTATGAAAAAACGTGTATTTTTGTGTGTAGCATCACAATGTCTATTCAATTCTGATTTTATCAATTCAACTTAGTTATAAGTGTATCAAAATGTATAGTGAGAGAAGCAACTAAATACTACAACAATGAATTGTCATGCTAACGAAATAAATTTAATATAGTATGAATTGATTAAAGGGGAGCTCCCTAAATAGTTTAAACTAATCGAGAGGGAGCCCCCTACCAGTAAATAGCAAGAATTTAAAGAAGACAAAAAAGAGGAAAGCACCGAGAAGGTAAGATAAAAAACAATAGATGAACCAGATAGACCTCACAATTCTGTCTTGCTACATAGAAGAATCGATAAATAAGGCTTTCCAATTTTGACTTAAAGACAGTAACAGAATCAGCCACCTATATGAAATGCGGGAGAGTATTCCATAATTTAGAGCCAATGCACTGCACAGTTTAAAACCATGGAGGGTTGTTCATTTCAAGGAAATGAATAGATAATCTCTAATAGCCTGTTGAGTTCCAAATCTATGAACAGAAAATCTGGGGTGAAATAGTTATGGAAGTAGATTGGTGAGGTTTTTATAGCTTTATAAACAAGTAATAAAAGATTCAAATGAAATCCATCTAAAAGCTTCAGAATCCTCAATGAATGAAACAATGGTGTAAATTAGACTGTAGGTAATTGAAAATTTATGCATGTAAAGATTCTGTTTTGTAGAAGAAATGGAGTTGTAAGGTAGTTTTCAAACGTAAAGATCCAGACAATAATTCCATACTTTAAAAAGGATGAGAATAATGAAGTATATAGGCAGATAACAGGTGCTAAGGGAATCCAATGCCTCAACTTGAAGAAGGGTCTAGAGGTTCTAGATTGTTCTTTACGAAGTTCACATATGTGCTATCTCCAGGATAGATGTTCTTCAACCAGTACACCCAGGACCTTCACATACTTAGTTCTTTTTATGTTTCCTTTGCCAAATTTGAGAGGAATCAAATCTGTTGTTTTCTTTTTGGGTGAATGGAAAAGTACAAAGTTTGTTTTCTCGCAGTTCAATGCAAGTTTATTACAATCCATCCAAACTTTATCTTTCTTATTTTCTTTGTGAACTGTTCTATTTAGTTTCGTGCCAGACTGGAATCCAAGCAGGTCACGCCACAGGTGCATGGGGTACAGCAATATCTGATTTTTGCACTCTGGTGTACTGTTGCTTTAAAAACGGCATTTGGTGCACTCTGGGCATAAAAGCTGGTGTGCAGCCAGTCATGTCGTGGTATTTGTGACCTTTTTTAGTCATAGTAGTTGGCCAAATGGTCAAAGCCCCCCTCCACCAGGGGAGTGTCTACAGGGATTATGTGTCAGGAAAGTCAGAGAAAAAATGTCAAAAGTTGGCTAGGTCAGGAAAAGCCAGAGAAAGTCCGGGGAAATCTTAGCACAGTCTGCGACGAGTTTTCAGGAGCTGTATGCTTTTATCGTATTAATGTAGGCCACTAAAATAGACGCCATAGTCACATGCTAATGTGGGACCTTGCTCTGCGTACAATTTGTGTTATGTTTAAAGTCAGTAAAATTCTTGTTTGACTTGGTATGGTTCTACAGGCCTGTCGACAGACGGTAGGGAGCATTGCCCCCAAATAATTCACAAAGGCTGCATTTAGCAGTGCATTGTACTTTGCAATCATTTCTAAATTGATTTCTACATACTCTAGAATCTAGAAGCATTACGACACAGAGAAGGATGCCTGCATTATGGGGGCAGCATGGGTCGTCGCCCCCCCTGCCCTACGCCAAGGAGGGCAAAGGAGCAAAATTTGCCCTTTTGATGGAAGACGTTTGGATATTTTGTCTGTGCTCTATTTACAATAAACAGTCCTAACATTGCATTTTCCGGCCACCTGGGAACCCTACTATTACCAATTTTCCTCTGGGCCCAACCGTGGTGAGCCCTGTGATTTGACACTTAGAGTGAGAGAATCGTATGAAGCTTCTATATGTTATGCAAGTGTTGTTGTGAGCCCTCAAGCCACACCCCACTTGTACATTGCAAGAGAAGTAGTGTTGCAAACTTAAGAAAGTATATTGATTATTGACAGTAGGAGCAACCTAACGATTGTGTTTTGTGATGACTCATTTTCAAGGTGCCCACTTGGGGGGCCTGTTTCATTTCGTTCAGAATTGCTTCATGCACCTTTGAACAATTCACTATCATGAAATTTTGTTGTGCAACTTAGTTGGAGAGAAAGACGCTAGCTCTTTCATTTGCCGGATGTACCTACCTAATGCAAATGTAACGTACAGATAACGATCCTGTTGCGTGGTAGGGAACTTTTGTACCCTGAGCGCTTTTCGTGTTGCCAATACCAGATATCTGGGGTACACTGTTTCTTCCTCTATGTACTCGCATAAGATGAGAGTTTTGCTTCTAGAGTCGGTTTCCAGCCTTTCCCTTTTTCTTTTAAAATTTTTTCAAATCCAAAGAAACTAGGTTGAGGGATCAGTTTCTACTTCTTAGCTTGAAGGTCAATTATGAAGAGAAAGTACACTCTCTTCTGCATTAGGGCGATTTTTGGCGTTGTAAAAGGTGCTCCCTTAGATCCCCAATTTGCTATGGAATGCCCTTGCAAAAGGAAAAAGTGCTGTCTGACTCATTTGCGCAGATGGATAAGATAGAAGGTTACCAGCTTTTCATTGAGCTTTTACCATTGCTTAACGATTTTTGACCTTTTCCGCGAAGTGTCTGCCTTGGATCTTGGCCTGGCCAGGTGCTGTGACATCACATGATGTTACATGGTTTGCAAGCCTTTGCAGGCCAAAGGCAAAACAGGAGGAAGGTGGAAGACGGCTAACGTTTTAGTTTTTAACTCTGGAAAAACAGACAGATGGCTAGACTTGATGTTGATTTCTCATTAAGGGAACCTAGCAAAGACAAGAAATTGAAGAATTGAATGATGTGCTGAGGATATTCTCGTTGAGTTTGTTGGAATATGTTGATTAACTTTGTATTCGGAAATAGACCTTATCGTTTGCAATGGACTTGGACTTCATCTTACTATTTTATTGTTTTGTTGTTTGTTTGTTGCTGTGTTGTGTTCGTTTTGTTGTTCATGTTATTGATTACTGCTTTGATAATATATATTCACGAGTTTTGTTATGATAAAACTGCTATAATTCTATTAGTGGCTGAAAACGCGTGGGATCGTTCTCGATTGATTTAAGTTTTATAAAATCTTGCAGATGGGGATTTAGCGATTTCAGAGTGTACATTTGACAACGTGGATTGTCATGCCAGAAATTACGAAAATTGAGCTGCTGAATGGAAGGAATCTTCAGTCCTAGAAGTACAATATAATGTTAATTTTGTTGGAACTTGGGTTATGGGGTTTTGTACGACGTTCAGAACCACCACCACAGCCTACTGCATAGGCTGAAGTAAGGAATGCATATAGATTGCGTTCACATAAGGCCTATTCGTTAATTGCCTTGACTGTCGATGAAAGTTTGCAAGTACACATACCCTCAACCGTAGATCCAACGAAGGCATTGGACATTCTACAGAATCACTTCGAATTTGTGTCTATAACACCAACTGTCTGCCTGAATCGTAGGTTTTATGCTGCTAGTATGAAGGAAGGTGATGATTTAATCTAACATGTAACACATATGACTTCCTTAGCTGAACAGTTGCGTGAGATGAAAGAGGATATATCATCTAAGAAGTTTGCAACTGCTGTTTTAGGCAGCCTACTGGAATCATACGATAATTTCAGAACAACTTTAAATGCTAGAAGTGCAAATTGACTTGGAAAGACGTCAAAGGATTGTTGGTTCAACAATTTATCAAACGAAAAGAAAAGAAAGAAACGCAATTATCTGACGATGCATTGTTTGTATGAAGGGGTGCATTCTCTAATGTCGGTAGAGTTAACTCATGTGACGGAAGAGGAAATAGTTCTTTTAGTGGCTCATATAGTAACAAAGGTAAAGAGCAACTTCAGTTCAATGATAGGAGAGATTGAAGAGGGCCTAAGTGTTTTAAATGTAATTAATTTGGCCATGTAGTTAAAAACTATCCACGATATATGAGATATGCCAACAAACGTGAGCATTCAAACTTCACAGATTTGTCGAATGGTAAAGATTCATTTGAAATCAAAGGCATGGGATTGTGGATAGGTACAAATACCAAGACCAAGGAATGTTTTATTGATTCTGGTGCTACCAAACACATGACAAACGTCAGAAGCTTATTGATTGATTACTAGCAATCTGAATACCCAGTGAATATATATTTGAGGGACAACTCAGTAGTTTTAGCTGCAGGTGAATGGAAGGTCAGGCTTCCAACATGTGTCGGTTCTGATGACAATTTGCTTGCCGTACACAATGTATTGTTTGTTCCAAATTTAACAAAGAACTTCTTGTCTGTATCAGCAATGGCTCAAATGGGAGCAGAGATTTGCGTTGACAAAGAAGTGTACTGTAATCAAGATTGGCAGAAATATTATAATTGGACATATGCTAGATGGAAAGCTATTTGTAAGCACACCAGAGTTTTTGCATCTTTTAACCATGTCCAATCCACCAGCACTTGATATATGGCATCAAAGGCTTGGGTATCTGAACCATGAGTATGTTCATCAATTAAAAAGGAAAGAGCTTCTTGGTATGAAAATGGATAGAAACGTTCCATATGAAAATATTGTGAATCATGTGTCCTTCGTAAGAGGCATAGACAGGTTTTTCCAAAAAAAGGGATCAGTATCATACAACAAAACCAATGGAGATCATACACACAGATATATGTGGCCCAATGCAATGCGAGTCTATGGGTGGCAGTCAATATATTCTGATGTGTACAGATGGTCACTCAAGGTACGCACTTGCCTACTTTCTAAAAGAGCAAAGCTCAAAGAATATGTTAACTTGGTAGAAAATCAGACTAGTTGTGGAAAAGGGCATGTTATGATAGAAGTGACAATGGAAGAGAATATGCCTCCAAGGGATTTGCTTCATATTGTGCAGAGAAAGGAATTGTTCATCAGTTTACAAGTCCCTATTGTCCTGAACAAAACGGAATTTCTGAGAGATTAAATCGTACCATCATGGAATCACTTGATCATTGATTTATCACGGAAAGTTGCCATTACATTCTTGGGCAGAAGCAGTAAACACTGCTGTTTATCTACACAATTGCAGTCCCATTTATACTTTGGAGGATAAAGCTCCTTTCGAATATTGGTTTCATGAGAAACCTGAAATTTCTAACCTGCGAGTCTTCGGATTTGTCTGCTATATGCATATGCCAAATGGAGAGCGTCAAAAGTTGGATCCAATGCCTAGCAAAGGAATTTTTATTGAGTAGCCAGAAGGTATGAAGGGATACTAACTATACGATCCAGTAAGGAGGTAGTTTGAGAAGTAGAGACTTTTTTATGAAAAGAAGTTCTAGTATGCAGATACTGAAGGAAACTTGGATGATATCTCCAAGGCTATTATTTTTTCTAGTAATAGTTTATCTGAAGTACCAGTTGATATCATGGCAGTGGGAGAAACAGCAGAAAATGATCCTGTAAAAGCACCACATGAACACACATTCATGCAGCAAGTTAGAGAGATGGGAACTAGAAGGAAGCTGAAGCTGCCAAAGAGATTAATTGAAGAAATTTCCGCACATGCTGATCACTGTTTGATCTCAGAATCTTTGGTATCAACATCTGATGAACCAAAAAGTATTAATGAAGAGTGGAATGGAAAGCAATCTAAGCAATGGAAGCAAGCGATGAATTCTGAGTATGATTCTCTAATAAAGAATCAAGCATGGGAGTTGTACTGTTACCAGAAGGAAACGATACTATAGGCACGTGATTGGTTTATAAACATATTACAATGAAATGGATTACAATGAAAGTTTTTCACCTGTAACAAGATATTGTGCTTTTGGCCATTGGTGGCATTGGCAAATGCTAATGATCTTGAAGTACATCAAATGGATCTTAAAGCTGCATTTCTTAATGGGTCAATAGACTCCGAGTTATGTATGGCACAACCAGAAGGGTATGCTGATGCAGAAAGACCAATTCACATATGCAAGCTACGAAAAAGCATTTACTGGCTTAAGCAATCAGCTCGCTGTTTTTATTCTACTCTTGATGAGCAATTGATATCATCTGGCTATCGCGAAAGTAATGCTGATGGATGCATTTACAGCAAATGAAGCACTAATGCAGATGGAAAGTTAAGTTTTGTATTATTTGCTGTTTATGTTGATGTATTATTTCAGTATCAAATTACATTGATATGCTGAGCAAAGAGAAGTTATTGTTATGCCAAAGATTTGAAATGACTGACTAGGGTGAAGCACACCACATTCTTGGAATGTTGATTAAACTAAGTAGAGATAAAAAGCAAATGATTATCAGTCAGCATAGTATCTTGAAAGTGTATTGCAACTTTATGAGACAGAAAACTGTAAATCAATCTCAACTCCCTTGTAACCAGGCAACCATTTTTTCAAGCTATCAGATGATGATGCAGTGTTTGATGATTCATTGATCAAAGAGGATAAGCTAACAGAATTTAGAGGGTCTAGAAGTTTTGATAATTTTATTGGGATGCTATTTGGATCACTAGCTTTACCAATCATCATAGAGGTGATGACTTCTGATACTTCTGGGGAAGTGCAAGGATTGATGAATTGAGAATCACTAGCTTTACCACTCTTCATAGAGTTGATGATTTCTGATGCTTCAGGGGAAGTGCAAGGATAGATAAATTGAGAATCCTGATCTTGATTCATCAGGTGTGATAATTGAATCTTTGGATTTCTTGGGATGTTCTTTGTTATGTTGTTTGCAACGCTAGCAAAGTAATGATTAAATTGATTAGCAGTTTGAACTTGGTCTTTAAGTTGAGTGCCATTTTTTATCTGATTCATGTGAAATTGTATCTATATTGAATCTTAAGCTTACACTACTCTAAATGCCTTTCCAAAGGTTTTTTCATGTTACTCTTGTTCTCTTGAAAATATTGATCATAATAGATTTTCTTGGATTCATCGAGCTCATTTAAAAGGGGATTCCGAAATCACTTAAACGCTTGTACATCTAGTTCAGATTTGGTAGATTTAAACTGCTTAAATAATCTATCATGAATTTTCATAATTTTTAGAATTCCTGAATTAATCCATTGTTTGTTTCTCAGTTTCCATCTTTTCATGCGTATTCGTTTTTGGGGCAATGGTTATTAACAAGACTACAACGATTACAAAGACCAGAGTTGTTCTTACGGCCTTATGATTTTGACATTACTTATAGTGTAAGTTGATGCAAATATCTTCCAAAGTAACAGCAATAAGTTCCAGTTGTATTTAATCCAACAATTAATATCAATTTACAACATTCTTGAACAACTATGCTGCTACATCTATGCCGCTTTAATTGGGGGTGGTTCACTCACAAGTCTATCATAGAACACCCAAAACAACGAGTGAACCAACAACAGCGAATGTCGTGTCGTGTTAAGAATTGGCTTGCAATGTAGTGTTAAGAAATGGTTTGTACGAGTTGATTGTATGTACTGTAAAAGTGATTAGTGGTACGCAAGAGCTAGAAAATGAGAAATATCTTAGGTCTCCATACTTTATATGGATTTTGGCGTATTTTGAGTAAGGGTCGCCTGTAAAATTTCTAGAACTTTTCCTTTCATGTCCTTAAATTTCAAATTTTGTTCAGTAGAAAAAGAGTGAGAACTTTGGCCAACATCATAAACTCTCTTGCAGCTCTGAAGACTAATTGATGCTAGTAAATTTAATGCATCTAGGCTTGTTGATAGTAGGTTACTGAAAATTCTCGCATGCTTCCTTATACGGGAATCAACAGTTTTTGCGTCTTGTTTTATAGACACCCTTTCAGCATTGAAAATATCTTATCAAAGTATGTTGATGGTTTAAGCAAGAACAAGAATGACGAAGTGAAGAAGTGCAAGAAAATAATCGAAAAAAGTCTTCCAATGTTTGAAAATGTAACAAAACCTGAAATAGATTTTGTTCGGGAAGTTGGTTTTTTACCAGAGTATGCAAAGGAGAATTTTAAATGTTTGAAAAAGGTGTGTATTCTTTCTTTTTAGAGGAATTTTTCTAACTGTTGAATATGATTAAAATAATAAATGAGACGTTTGATTGGAATTCTTCTCTACTATCAATAGGTACAGAGGACTCACATGCGCTACTGTTCATACTGTTAAGTGAGAGATTACTGTTTTACAGATACCGTAAACACACGGGCTAAGTAGCGGAATTTTCAATAATTCGTATATCAGGCCCGTAGACAGTATTGGCAGGGGCACTGTTTCTATTTACACACTGAGATCATGAAGATGCTTCAAGCCAATCCATCTGTCTACAGTATTGTAACCATCAGGGGAAGAAAGGAATCACATTGGTGTACATGGGTCCCCATGAGATTCCACCGTTCCTGCTGAAAGTAGAGAAGAATTCGAATCTCAACTTAAGCCTGGGTTCCAATTGCTTGCTATTGTCGCCAGCAGTATGGGTTCATTGGAGGTGAACTACTTGCAGTACTGGAGAATATTTGAATCATGTTAAACTTTTCTAGGTTCTGCATGCTGTCGCAAGCAGCCACAGGTACATTGGAAATACTACTTGCGGCAGCCGGCGGCATTCCATTCTCTATGTTATGTCATGTGATTTTTATGAACCCAATTAGTGTGCTCTCCTTCACAGCCACCTAGATATTGGGCTTTGTTTTAAAATGTCACTGAGTTTTGTAGTATTGTCAATATTGAAGAAAAATCTAAAGACAATGAAGAAGGGCAAAAGAAAAGCACAACATTTCAGTGAGTGAATTTTCTCAGCAGAAACAATAATATAGATAGCATCATATGCTTTTCCTTGAAGTTTGATGACAGAAAGTCTTTTCCCAGTGTGTTGGTGATCAATGGTTTGATGCTAATTTTTTAGAAAGAGAACTCAAAACTGAATTTCTGTGACCACTCCATTCAGAATTTTATAAAAATACTCTGATTTATTACCTGATGCTCCCCTGAATTCCAAATTTGTGCCAGGTTTCTGCATTTAATTTAGATATCAAACAATTTGATAAAAGTAGTTTGTAACTTGTGATTAAGGTAGAAATAGCAAGAAATGTTATAGATAGCTTAGTTGTCAAAGGGGGGCTATGCTTTGCAAACCTCCCAGCTTCAATACGTAATAGATACTGGTACTCACCATCCCTGAACTTGGATTTGCCTCTTAAATCTAGCATCAAGAGTTTGTGGTAGTAGTCTATCGGGGTCATTGGCCTCAAAATTTTCTTTATCTTGGGCATCCGAATCGTCAGCTAGTGGCTCTCCGTGGCATGCGCCTATGCCTGGCTGTGCAAGTACACGGTCATCATTGCCATCATCTTCTAATTGATAATCAGTAGCTTCATCATAAAATGACGATTCACTGTCACTGTTTGCCATTTTAATGAGCCGTAGCACGCCAAGACGCGAAGTTTCTTATGCTTTGATTGTCAACTGATATAGGGCTAAAGAATGCACTCGGTTTGATCCTCGTTATGACATCACGCAATAGCTACAAAATTCACACCTAGTGCCTCAAAACAAGCGCTAATTTCAACACCTTTCTCGCCAGTAAGAACGAAAAAATATGATCTTCATGCATTGGAAGGACCGCAGCTTCGATTTTAGCGAAATAAATATATTCGAAATTTTCGATGCATAAGCTCTTTAATGGCATATCTCTTCTTGTATTTATGTTGGCTCTGTTGGTGTTTCTAAAATTGTCCCTGAGCTGATTGTATCTAGCTAGGTGAGTAGGTGTACGGAAGTTATTTTGCGGTCCGTTGACTCTATTGTTTCTTGCTCTTCCATCCTCATAGTAG
>WIPJ01003496.1:65694-81909 GCA_018155075.1 Cassiopea andromeda | reverse complement strand
TACACTAACTTTCTGCCTTACTAGGGCGCCATTATGGATTTGCATGCTGGGCCCCTGTTTTGTATACAATGGGATTAGTCAGTCAGCGCTCTAGTTCTATTAACTCTATGATTTCCACTTAATATCAATATATATGAGCAATAGTGTAACATACTAAACGTAAGACAACAATGGAAAAGAAGCTTGAAAAAACATTTATCTAAAATGCTAAAAACTGGGGGGTCAAGTTGTTGCTATTTTACCCTGTTGCTGTAGTGCAATATTATTAAGTTGTTTTGAAGTTGTCATTATGAAAACCCATTAAAAAATTAAGAATTCTCCACCACCTCTCTTATAATAAGAATCCTATTTGTTTTCAATCTAGCCTGTGTGTCATTCGTTTCAATAACGTGCAACACAGGCATTGCTGCTAATAGCTCTCAGTAATGAACAGAAAATAATTAGAATATCAAAAAAACTCTCAGAAATTAAGCAATGAGCAAAAATTTATAATTTAAAGTAAAATGGCTTACCTTTTTACGTAAAGGCAGAACTCTTGATAGTAGTCCGATTAAGATGTCAGTGAAAACACTCCTTTCGTGCGCTTCATCAATTAATAGCACAGAATATTCCTTTAGTAAAAAGTCCTACGAAAAATTACATTCAGCAAAAGTTGATATAAAACCACTTCTTGCAACAGCTTAACAGCAAAACCAGATGATTGGAATTACCAGGTAGCTAGATATGCTCCTACCTAGTGGCAGTTCAAGTATATTAGATCTCTGGAAAACTGACATCCTAAGATGATATATAATTTCACTCCGAGTTGAGCAGAGAAAAACTGACATCTTTGGGAATAACACATGGAAATCTGAAACTCACAGTTGTATTCCTAGTCAAAAACATCCCCTTCTTTATAGATCTTTTCACCAAAATTTCTTTACATCACATCACTGTCAAAAACTAAGTACTTTTGAGCTCCTGGAGCTTGAAAAGCTCTACAAGTTTTTATTTCATCCAATTCTTGCTGGGAGCAAATGACCCAAAAATTACTAATGTGAAGTAACAGATGAGCTTGAAAGAACAGTTAATTTCTGCTCTATCTGGGCATTTATGCATGCATTATTAATCCATAAAATTTGGAAACTTACAAGGCAGGGCTTTCTTACTAAATTTCTAAATAGAAACATAATCTAATGCTTAATAACAAAATAGTTAGGACATTCCCTACGAAGATTCCAAATCCAAGAGGGGTCACTTGTAGTCTTAACCGATAGTAGGCTAAATCGAAGACGTCACAATTACTAGGCACTTTACACAGTCCATTCAATTATTACTGGACTCAAAGGTAGCGTTTCCATGGGACTGGTTCCAATTGGAACCGTGACATACTTGATATGGGTAGGTCTTGCATTTCCACGGAACTGCTTGGAACAGCTCCATATGGGACTGCCAATTGGCCCCAAATGGGTCTGCTTTCGAATTAGGTCACAGCTGGAAATGAACTCGTGGAAACCGGTGGAACAGTTGGATCAGTTACAAATGAGGCTGGATAGGAAATGAACAAAGTTCAGAGAATAGTGACTGGCACGCTTCCTCTGCTCTTCTATTGTTTTCTTGCACATTTGCTAGGCATAAGTGTCCTGTGCAGTTTTACGCATTAGTTTCAAGTGGAGCCAATCTCGTAGAAACGCAAGGGCCTATCTGTACGAAATTGTTACGGTTCCACACGAAACCGTCCCATGGAAACACTGCCTAAAAAAAGTACTCTTGCTCATTAACTACCTGGTGCCCCATAATGATCCAACGAATGTATGAGGGGCATCTTGACAACCAAAACAAAGAAGCTCTGGGAGTTGCACAGGACAGTTTACTTACACATTTTGAAGTGGGAGCACGTACCCCTTGTGTTTCTAATTCTTTTCTCCATATATTGTGAACATACTTTTTGTCCTTCTTTCACAAAGGTCGTTCCGACTTTCTAGAAGGTGCAAAACTTAAAATGTTCTAGCTAATTCCCTTCGCATGTTGACACCTTAGTTGATTTTCTTGATAGTTTATAAAAACTTTCCATTGAATTAAACTTCAAACAAAGCTGAGAAATTTGGGTAACTTCGACGTTCTACTGCTAAAATGATACTTAATGGTCAAGGTCGTTGCTTCAGCCATAGCAATTTCTTTGAATGGATCCAGTACACAAACACGATGCATCAAATATTCAATTAACTCAGAAAATGGTCAGAAAAGTGACAAAAATAGTATGAATACTTGACAAATAACCAAAAATTTTTTCTTTAAACCAGATATACCGGACATTCATCAAAGTGGGTTGCCTTGAGCCATACAAACCACCCGAAAATTACATCTCGCACTTTTGAGGCCCAACATACCCTCTACAGGTAAAATTTTTCAATTCATATTCTTAAAATAGCTGAGAATCAGAACAACCATGTCAAAATCAGTCACAATCAGTCAAAATCACCAAAACATACCCAAAATCAACGAAAATTTAAGCCCACCAGCTCTCAAGCTAAAAAATTAGTTAAATACTGGAAAAAGTGAGCTAACCACGGAAACGCATATACTAATGAAAAATTGTGTGAAGATAAGTATTCAGCAAATGCAGCTTTGAAATACAAGCTCTCGATTGCTATAAAACTTCAAATTTCCATCAACATCTATGGGTACAACTTTCACAAACTTCACTGGTTGAACATCACAGACATTACCATGAACCCAGTTCTTCTATCCCTTATTCTGTAATGCTAAATGATTAACTTTGATGGCATTATCATCAATTTGGTAGACATAAAATACAATCCACCAAACTAGCTCCTCCATCTCATCCTCCTATGAGAAAGGTTCATTTGGCTTGAAATCCTTTTTATTATTTACATCATGTCCACCTTCGTCTTGTCTCATAATTTTACTCTCCCCACCTGTCAATGATGAAGATCTCTTCTACGGAAGGAAAACTGATTTTTTCATCACCTCCTGATGTGTCACATTAGTCAAATGAAATAATAGGATTTTCTGTCACCTGCTAACCTGTTAGATAGTTCATCAGGTACAAATGAGGTCTTCTTAGGTACTGAAAGGATGCAGCTCTCTCTGGAAAGATACCTCTAATCGTAAAATAGACTCCAGTTTATCTTTATCTGTTCCCTCAACCATGTCTTTTACATTTGGAATGGATGCAGTTGGTCCAGAGAGACAATCAGAACAAATAACCAAGATCACTTTTGTTTGTCCCACTGTTTGATAACGGTGGCTGAAACTGCAATGGCTTCAAAAACATTGCAAGAGAACAGACAGTGCAATGGTTTTGATCACAACGATAGAAAGCAAAATATAATGCAATAATTTCATCCGCTAAAGGAGCCACAGATCACGAGTACTTTTCCATGATCTTGACCCGGTTTTGGTCATTTTCAGCATATTTGGAGGAAAATGGAAAGTTTGAGGACAATATTAATACTTTACGTTTTTGACATACAATCACACCATCCTTGGGTAATGTGAAGTGTTCAAGGTAATATAAATGGGTGTGTGGTCATAAAAACATGATTTTAGGTCATTTAAACACATTTCGGTCTATTTTGCACCATTTTCAACGTCTTTGATAAAAATGGACTTTCTTCGCTCTTTATGGCTTCACCAAAAATCAAACACACATCCTGAAACCATATGAAGTTGATAAAGCCGATTCAATGTGAATCTGTGAGGTGTAATGCTAAAAAACGTCAGTCTTTCACATATTGAGGCCCAAAATCAGCCCATTGATGTGTTCCAACACCAAATCGAGTGCGGAACTTTTCTAAATCGATATTTTTGAAAAATGTCTTTGGTTTATTAATCAGTACAGCAATTGCAAGTAAACAAAATACGAAAGCAGACAATCTGAGTCTTGATTCTATATAATGAAGTGCATCATTCTATATTTGAATATACTATGATCCAGATGTAACGTATTTCATAGGAGCGGCTGATCTATTACGCTATATCTTAGCTACGCTAGAACGGAAATACAACGGATATTAATCAGATAACTAAAATTTGAGCATTTATTACTACAGATTATTTAATTGGTAGATTAATAAATTATGCAATAGATTACCATCTAATGAATACGTTATGATGCTTTCAGGTTTTTCTGTTACTTTTTGAGGCTGAAATACTTGGGCAAAACACTATCTTTGTTCTCTACAAAATTGGGAGACTTAAGATATAAAAACACGGTGATAACTGTGAACTTTTATCTAGAAATTTCATGAACTAGCTACTATAACGGTTAAAGAAGTACGTAGTATCTTAACTTTATAAGTGGCTGTACGTTCCTTTTACAAAGAATAACAGCCTTTGGTTTTGGCATCAACCATCTCTGCAATCGCTCTATCACTACTGAGATGGTACACATAAAAGGTAATGCAAATGTACGATCTTCAAAGCAATTTATGTCGAGCTATAAATATGCAATCACGGGTATCCTCCTACAGAAACCAGTGACTGCCTTGTTTACTATTAACAGCGACTAGGAGACAAGAAATCATAACCTAGATATCAGAGATTTGCATAATGGACTCGCAAATAGAAAAAGCCAAGAATGCCAGTAGAGTATGTTGCAACTAAAGGAATTTGTCTTGATGGATCAAACACTAGATTACTACAGCCGAAAGTACGCAATAACTGTGATATTTCTATAAGGTTTTGCATGAACATTTTTTGGGGACCGACCACCACGATATGTGATGTACGAAGGTACTTCATCACGGAGTAACTCAAAACGAATAACAAACAGGGGCAAATGAGTAAATTACTAAAGACAAATGCAATCTAGGGATAACTCTGCAGCGTAAATTTCAAACAGAAATACCAATACCTTTTCCAACTCTTTTAGTAATACACCATCAGTCATGAATTTAATTTTTGTTGTATCTGAAACGAATGAGTGAATATTGGGAACAAAGCACTAAAACTTTAGGCACGCAAACATAACATGTTTACAAAACAATGTTGTAACTCAGTCTATCAAAGCCTTCCAATAAAGTCGCTTTTGTACATGCAAAAAATAAGCTTGCAAAACTAAGACTAGAAGGTAGTTTCAGCTTCAAACAGCAATGAGAAAACAAGACCAATGGAACATGGTGCGTTGTACTTTTATGTACTTTTGGTGCCTAACTTCTGTATCAGCTGAGCATCTGGATTATTGTCTGGAAGCTCAACAATACTAATCTGTTCAAATGAAAGGAGCTTTTCAGGACCATTTAAGCTTCTGTACTCCAGCTTGTGTGTTTCAATGATCTCATGAAGAACGTAACAAATTCTCAAGAAACGACAAAAAGTGTCACTTATGACCCGATCTAACCCAATGAAATTAAACATAGTCACTCATTTCGCTTTTGACCTCATATTTTATTCTGGCAATTGTCCTCCTACAATTTACATTTAGTAAGGGCCATTCTTTTGTTACATCATGTCTTGCCATCTCAGAACACTAGCACCATAAACAAACAAAATCCTGGTTTGCAGGGCCAATTCCGCACACTGTTGCAAGGAACTTCCAATCACCGCCAAGAAACAGGGTAACTAGACATAAAGTGTCATCAAATTTAATTGAATGTAAAGTCCTCATTTCAGAATATTACCTTTGCAATCTTTGAAGAATCGCACTATAATTATCCTTTGTTTTTGCTACTAGTAGAAAATAAGTTTCTCTTTCAACTGCTGCAACTGGTCTTTCATTAATTATGGAGAATGCTACATTTAGAAGCTGTAGGTGTTACCCAACATTTTTCCCATCACCATTTACTTTAATTTTGAATGTTTCACCACTGTAAATCTGTCTGTTTTCGAACACCCTTTTTACCTTTTCTGCAATGCAGCACACAATACAATTTCCACACTCTGTGTTGGAAAAATCTCCCATAGCTTATTGATATTTTGGAGTATTTGTTTCACGCTATAATTTGAAGGCAAACTTTTGGACAAAGATGCAAGCTCATGCCATCCCTTATTTGATATATTGAACTTATCTTTATTTATAGTAGCATGTGTATATTATTCAGGGCTTCTGCATTCTATGCAGCATCATTTCTAATACATGGATCCTGAAACTTACTACAGAGCTCCTCTTAATCCACTTAAGCTGTTGTCTTTGATTATCAACTGGGTCATAATATGTCACTCTACTTGGAACTAGATCATACATGCCAATGAACTCTAAAACACATGTAATCTCAGATTTTAGTTCTTTCTTTATTCTATATTTACTTCGTTGTTGCAACATAATTCTTTTAACCACACCCTTAAACCGTGATTTTCAATATGAAATTTTTGCATTAGCTTTTGCAAGCTGATCTACCATTTGTCCACACTGCTTTCCTTGTGATTCCAAGTTCCCTTCAAGTTGCACTTTCTCTATTATAAGGTCTTTTTTCTCTTCATATAACCTTAGACTTTGTGTATCATTTGAATATGTACTATTTCATATGGCTTTGCTTTTTGCAATGAATCTATAAATTTATGAAGTTATTATCCACCATTTAAGGATGAAACCCTTTTTTCTGAAGCAGTTATGTCAATTTTTCTGGAAGCAGCACAATATTCTATTAGTCAGCAGGGGCAGATCTAGACCACCTTACACGTTTTACTTAAGGCATTCAAAATTGAATCTATTACTGTCTGAAATATTTCCATAATATATGCCTACTTTTTGTCCGCTATTGTGTTTACCTGCCATTGATCGGCATGACGGAGGCCATGGCCTCGCAAAGAAAGGGGCTTATTGTGTAGGGTCGAAATTTGTTGTGCCTCAAAAACTTTTTATTGTAGAACTGTCCTGTGTTGTTTTACGGTGCTTTGCAACAATCGTATGGCTCTGAAACAATGGTAAGGCGCTCTGATACTATTGTACTGCATCTTAAACTTTAAACAATCGTTCGGTATCTTCTGATGTACAAAAGGTGCTCTAAACAATAGGAGGTCGAAGTGATTGTGTTGTGAAATTTTAAATATTGTTCAAGATTTATTGTGGCACCAGCCAACAATCGTATGGGACAAGATAACAATGGTTATGCGCTCTAATAACAATGGTAAGGCAGTCTGATGCTATTGTGCTTCATTTCAACCTTTAAACAACAGCTCGGTATATTGTGATATGTAAATACTGCTCTAAATAATAGGAGGGGGGATTGATGGTAGAAATGTCAAATATTGTTCAGGGCTCATTGTGTGGTACTAGGCAACAATAGTAAGGCACCAGATAACAATGGTAAGGCGCTCTAGTGCCATTGTGTAACACATAAATCATTTAGAAATATAGAGGTAGCACAAAGACGTTTATATTATCCGGAAGTTGTTATCCCGCAAGGAATATCAGCTATTCATTGTTTAAAACATGTAAACAAACATTGTTTTTGCAATCCTGTAAACAAATTCAACTTAGCAAAAAGAATACTTGTGCTTTGGCCAGCTCTTTCCATACGTACAATGTACGTGCTTGCGAGGAAAACTTTCTTAGGCTATAAAAAGCAAACAAGTTAACGCCAGGATAGAGAAGCAAATAACACCAGAAACTTGTTACTAAGGATTGTTGGTCCACTATAGGTATCTTCATTAATGCATGCCCCCATCTATGTTCCAGTCAGCAATATATATTTTGGCACAACTGCATTGTTTTTTTGGTTGCATAAGACCAGTGCTTCTCAGCTATTTTTTGCAAAGCCTCCCGTATGGAAAGAGAAAATGTTTCACATCCCCATTTGCTACAAAAAAGACCATTATCTAAAATAAAGTAAAAGTATGCCAATTCCTTTAGGAGGGGCGTGCCCCAATATTTGAGATATGTTGCATTAGATGCTGATCTTGTACACTGGTTTACTTATCTACAAAGAAAGTTTTCATCATTTCCTCTTGGCCATCCTCCCAATATCACTTTCAGATTTACGTGATCTCATTTCATTTCTCTTGTCACTTCAACTGATCACGTCTTGTTACAACCACACCCTAATGTGCCACGTCCTTGTGAGGCAGTCGCAATTTCTGCTGGATCTGCCCCTGGTCAGCATAACATCATTAAGTCCTGACTTATCCAAACTTTCACGGACGCCTTCACTATAATGGGGCTTTTCAGTGTCCTTTTCTCCACTTCTCTATTTGCTGTTGTTTACAGTGGTATATATGAAATATCTAAAATTAAATTGGTGACTTTCTTTCATCAAGACATTTTTTCAATAGCAAATTTGTATTTCTTTGAAGTATTTTATCCACTTTGCATTTCAAGTTTCAAGTTCGGCTTGCAAGTACATTTGCGTTGTCTCATTCAATCCTTCAATATTTTCAGCAATGTCATGAAGGAAATTTTGTGGTATAGCAAATACGAGCACTATTTATATTGCTTCTACACTCAATTGTATCTAGCTTCCAAATCAAAGTTGACACCTTGATGAAATTTTTGACGTTAAACTTTGTTTAAAATAGAATGCTCTTCTGATTATCCAATTCTACTTCCTTATCAAGGAGTGTACGAGTGGTGTAGAGCTAAAACTATAACTGGGAGAGGGGCAAAACCTGTCTGTAAATTCAATTTGGAAGGGCAAAAGCCTTATATTGTCATGCAAAGCACCAGGCTAAGAATTCCGTTGGGGAATAAACCATGCAAATTTTTTCATTGCAGGGGCTTCCCCCTGTCTCCCTAGCAGGTACGTACCTGTTGTGAACTGTGTGTGTACAAACAGAAGTAAGATAGCAGCATGTACTGTGAACACGTACCTAAAATCTCTATTGTGAAAGCTTACTTCATTACCTGTTTTGCCATATTTGCAATGTTTTTTAGAAGACAGAAGATACGGGGGCACCAATCCCCCTGAAAAAAATTTAAGAAAATGACTAGAAGGCTGATCTCTCGGACTCTACACTATTGGAGTGCGCCATCATCATCATTACAACTGTTCATTTCTACTGTTTCTCTATATCAAAACAGCAATCAAGAGAAGCCCTGCCTAGAATAATAAGAATTTAGTACTGAAAACAACGTAGAAACACATTTCACCTAAAACATATATAAGCATAGACAGTGCTCACAGAAAATCTCCCAATCTTATATTACAAGATTCAATCCATACAACATATAACTAAATCACTGGTTTATATCACCAAGGAGCCTTTGAAAATATTGATTTCTTCCTCTATGACTCTTCTTCCAGTCATTTCCACTGTAACTATCCACGTCATAGTGATCTTCACCATTTTCATTCACCAGTCCAAGCAGCAAAAGAAGCACAAGCATTGTGCTTTCTTATCAACGAGACTTCAATCGCAAAAGTACACGAGAAATTTATAGCGTACTACTCAGGTGAAAGCACACAGATCGTACTTTTATTTTCCGGTGCTGGTTCATTGCAATCTGGACCGGTGTTGTGTGGAGACGAGACTGGATTTATTGATTTGGCACGAGAATAGTCGTCTATGCCCAAGCTACTACTAACCAAACTGCTCCAGTTTAACTCCAAAAGTAAGGAGCTTTTTTGGCAGTAACTGGGATAAAAATGTGCGCATTCGTTGCCTAAAGCATTGAATTAATCATTCCAGGTGCTGGAGATTGCTGCTCAAGTACAGACTGCTCGAAATATTGAAAAATACGAAGATTTCGCACCGAAAGGCCCTTGCGCAGCTTGTCTCCAAAAACAAGGACATCAACTGACATGCCTAATTTGATAGACAAGAGTTCCATATGATATAACTCATCTGATGTTTCCTATCTGGAATGCCAGGCAATGGCGAAAAATGGAGGAACCAACTGTTTCAATGCCAGCTCGTACACGCAATAAATTATCGTTAGGCTTCCGTTTATTCAAAATTCCTTCAGGGGTCACATTGAAGGGTGTGACTGGCCGGTTCCCACCCATGGATCGTATTTTTTGACACCCTTGATGTTAGATGTGCATGCAGCTGTATAATTTAATGCGCAAATCATCAGAACGTAGAGTATTTTCGCTAATACATTCCTAAGACAGTTTTGATGCTAAAGCCATGAAAAAGGTAAAAAATTTTATTAGTGCGCTGCATAAATTATTTTGTTTAAAGACACATGGAGTCCAGTGTGGCTTAATTTAAGAGACAAATGCGATAGAATTCCTATATTTGAGAGGTGCAAAGCCTGAAGAGCAACATCTACACATGCGCCTAATCTGTAGTAGTATCAATTATTAACAAGTATATATAGTTCAGATAGTGTATATATATTAACAAGTATATATAGTGTATATAGTTCATTTCACTTTCTTTATCTTTATACGCAAGTTTCTCACGTTTTGCAAACTCCTCTGATTGAATAAGATAACGTGAGAAAGATGCTACCTTTGTTTCCAATAGATTTGGCATAATTCGTATTCTGCGTATGTCATGAATTTTACCGACCGGCCCCATGTAAACGCATTGCCTAAGCGACCTTTTTTGGTCGGCTGCTTAACCGACCTAATATTTGGCCGCTCAAATATTCAGCCTGCCCCGTGTAAACGTAGCCTTACTTATACATTCACTTGGCACAGATTCAACAAGCAATAATGAGGGTCTCCGATGTCAATGAGAACAGAACCTTTAAAGATGCATAATCTGATCTGCTCAAATACCGATTGCGGGCAACTAAATTGTGACAAAAGTGAGACAAAAGAGCACACTATTAATTTTAACTCTGTTATTCCTTTCCCACTGTCATGTCGTCATGCACCAAAATATAGGCATTGTTCTTGTCTATAAAAAGATTCTACAAGACACAACTTGAACTGCAGGTCCCTTTTCAACAAACTTCTAGCCTACAAATAAAGGTCAACGGACAGAGAAAATGATTCTTGTTTTCTTGTACCTACCTTTGACATTGCCTTCATATCGGATCTGATAAGAAACAACACTAGAGGAAAGAAAAACGATTAAAGTCTCTTGCAAAATACTATCAGAAAATACTATCAGGAATGGTTTTTAATATATACATCAGATATGTAAAAACCCATACAAAAAACATTTTGTTTTGAAATGAGTCTGTTCATGTTGGTCTAGTAATTAGGGTTCTGATTGTTACCACAGGGCCTAACACAAGTTCCATAAAAAGGATAGCTGACAGTATATCATTAAATCTCTGTGAATAAAACCATAGGTGTGAGCCTGCCCTTGGAAGTATGCATATACTATTTTGGAATACCCATGGAGAGCGTTGACTGGATAAGAAAGGAGCCATTAACAAGCACTTACTTGGACAATCAGGCTGAAAGGTTCTTAATAGTTGAAGCCAAAATATAAATTTGAAGGCCGTAGATTCCTAGTAAACGAAGGTTCTTAAGTGCAGGATTCTACTGCACTGAAATTCATGGCCAGAGATTACCTAATTACATGGCAAAACTCCTATGAATTAGAAACAATTTTTGGTGACCTCTGATTGAGGCTTGAGCAGATGCAAATTCTGGGTATACCTTGCTATAAAATTTGAAATGTGGGTCCACGTGACAAGACTATTTTGCATATTGATTGACATTTCCCATAAAGTACTTTTTGTGTCATAACGGCCCTATCATATTCTATCAATTCATTGGCAGACTTGGCGAAAAATCAATCCATCTTTTTGCACTACGTTTTTGATCAGCATTTTCGATATGGACTGTAGTACCTTGAGATTGTCTAACTTTGTATCTGAGATGGAATCCCAAATAATGTTGCCATATCTTAAGTGGCTCTCAAGAAAAGCAAGGTAAAATACAACATCGACTGGTGGAGGGGTGTGCTTCAGCTTCTGAAAGACAGAAAGACCACTTCTAATATTTGCCGTATAATTTGCACTGTTGGTGCTTTTAGTAAGCCCTGATTTATCCCTGTCTTCACTTTCAAATCAAGAAAAGTTACTCTCATTCACATGTACAACTACTGCTATGCTGTTATTCACTATTTGCTTCATCTTCAAACAGTTAAGTGGACATCCATATTTGGAAACAGGGTTCATTCAAATTCCTTCAAAAAAATTCCGAAACTATTCCAAAACTTTTCCAAAGCTAAATAACCAAATTTCCAAAACAATGAAACTCACTTAATTTGCACTTTAGAACCCCATAAAAATAGAAAAACACCTTTTCGATGATATGCACACTTTTTATTTTATAAGGATGAGATTTAAAAGAATATTGAGGCTCAGGATCACTGAAATCTAAGAATTATTTAAGAATAATACGAGGTTCAAGCTTCATCAAGACTCGAATTTTTTCTGTATTCGAGCTATATTGGTGCTTTCTGATTAACGTTTTGACTGTCAATACAAAATTTGCTTTAGAATTAATTATGACATTGACATAGACTTAAATATATTACTTTCATGTCCAGACAAAACAACAACTATGAAACTTAAGAATAATTTAAGAATAATGTTAGGCTCATATAAACAAGTGCGCATGTGATATTTTTGGTGGATAATATACTGTATTACAAATAGCAAAATGCACGCACATAACATTGATTGTGTTTAATACAACACGAAGCTGCATCAATTTTAGGATATTTTCAGAAATTTTTAAATACAAATCCAAAACCTTTCCTTAAGCATTTGAAAATCCTATTTTCTTCTAAATTTTCCAGGTCCTGGAAAATTGCATTTCCGTTTCCATAACTTTCCAACAACTTCCAACAGCTGTACGGACGCTGTGGAAAGTACTTCAAACAGCAACTTGCTAAGATTGGTATCAATAGAAGTAACAGTTCAATGAAGGTCGTACAAGGGCGTCAGTTTTGATGATGATCCCCAACAAGATACTCCCAAGAATGCTTAGAGACCATTCATTACTAGTGCAGGGTAGGGGGCCAAAAGATATTTGAAGAATCATCATAAAAAGTTTTGGGATTTACAGGGGATCACCAAAAATAAAGTCAAAACAAGGGGCACCATTACAAATAAACCTGATATTTTCAATATTCTTTAGATATATGTAAGATATCGGCTATATCGCAGATTCAGTTCCACTGTTATTATCTGATCACTGCTGTCCTCACAACCATTATCATGATCCGATGCAGTTTTTATCTCTTTGGCAAAAGCTGCCTTGAGCTTTATCTCGAACCCTTCTTATCTTTGCTGCGTTCTCTCTTTGACAAGTCTAAATTTCATCTTCATCACGACACACTCTTAAGAGAAGACCAAGTCAAAACTTGTTGCACGTTGCCTTAAAGTGATTATAGATTAATGTCCTTAGATAGAATTGGAAAATTAAACGAACCTACCTGTAGGTGAAGTTTGATTGTAATTCTAGGAGTCAATGACCGTGACAGGAGGAGCTGTGTGAGACAGCTCGCTGTTGGGCATGTGAATCAGTCTTTAGAGAAGTAAGTGTATCAATGACCAATTCAAAATAAGTAAACAGGGTGGGGCAAATATAATATTATGGGAGGACGCAGAGTTCCTCCAGTCTCGGCCAATGACTCCTAGAATTACAATCAAACTTCACCTACAGGTAGGTTCGTTTAATTGTCCAATTCTATTACGCTATCAGCCTAGCTCCCTCCGGAGCTGTACAAGATTTTCGAGCTGCATTGAGACATTTACCTTTTGGGCTAAAACAAGTAATATCATAAACATCCCATATATATTGTCACCTACAATAAACTTCCTAAACATATAATGCCAATAGAACGTAAATAACATTTTCACTGATCAGCAATGACAGCAAACTGTCTTTGCCAACACATAGCATAAAGAGTAAAACAACAACCACACTGAAATTACTGAATTGCACCATTCCCTGATGTAGAGACAATGTAGAAAGCGATGAATTTTATATTTAGCAGCAACTATTCATACTAAGGAGAAATCATTTGTAATAATTGGCTCGTCTAGGAAAGACAGAACCGTATTATTGTCTATGACAAGTTGAGCATGTTGAGTATAGGGTAAAAGACTTTTCATAAACATATCATTATCTTGTGTCAGTAGAGATAATACAAAGTTGATCAGGTAGGACTGCAACAGGTAAATGCAAGCGGCGGAACGTGCTTATTTTTAGAGTGATAATGACATGCTCAAAAGAGTAACAATGAGAAATAAATATGGTGCTATCATGCTTGTACAAAATTCAACGTCCTTCAACCAACAGTTTTGCTATCAATATACAAAAAGACACGAGTTTAATGTAACGTCAGATCTATTGGGAGTCCAAGGTCAAATTTCTGAAAGATGATTTAAAATGTTATCACATTAAGACTTAGTGAAGCAGGTCATGCATCAAGCAGGACACCTCCACGATAGTTCAAACAAATAAATCATTAATAATTAAGTGATGAACTCATGAAAGAGAAAAGGAAGCAGGGAGCACTGATGCATTTAAAATCTGTCATATTCACAAATCGGCGTAAAACTGAATGTCCAGTTAGGTAGGTGAAAACGTAGAGGGTTGAGCGTAAAGATAATTCACATACCATTCCGGTATAAAATTTATGACATATCGCATATGCATAAAGAAAAAACCACTGTGAAGAGAACTATCGTAAGTTCAATAAATAATGAGGGGGAAATAACCTTCACTATTAACAAAAATTGTACGTCCAAATGTAAAAACATTTGGCATAATGGATGAGGCATTGTCATTAAACTGACAATAACTTTGTTCAATTGCATTTGGAAATATGCATTAAGGGTGACATATGTTCACAGAATTAACAAGAGACTAAATTATATTGTGTAGGAGGAGGCTTTGATGGGAATAGCGGAAAAACTAGCTCTGACGCGAAAAATGAAATATCAGATTGGATGTTATGGCACTATTGATACAGCTCATGTAAAGCAGTGTAATCACTCTAATGCAGCACCCTGCCGATATGCAGCCGTAAGTCTTTAATTGTACCTATGTTAAATTTACGAAGACTTTGAAATGCAATAAACTAATGGAGGTGCATTTGCTAATAGCACGACACAAAACTAGAGTTATGCTACCATCTGCTAAAAAAGATTGCGTTCCTACCACTCAAAAAAGTTGTGAAATTTATGAATTTTCATGCCGATGCGAAGCTCGAAACGTAGGAAGCACTACGCAGAGACTAGCAGACATAATAACACATGTCCCCACAAGCATCAGAGAGAAAAGTAACACCGAAAGAGAACAGCCACCTCGCATATGTAAAAAAACAAGTCTAAAATTAATTGTGAGTAGGCCATAGGACAAGTTGTGTAGTTCATGAATTTTCGTGCCAATGTGAAGCTCGGTACGTAGGACGCACTACGCAGAGACTAGCAGACAATAAAAGAACATGTCCCCACGAGCATTAGGAAGAAAAGTACTGCGGCCAGTCTAAAATTAATTGTGAGTCGGCCATAGGACAACACCTAATTGCAACTCCAGAATGTGCCAAAACATATACAGACGACAATTTTCGGATCATTGGGCAAGCAAGATCGTGTTTTCATTTAAGTGTTTTGGAATCTGTTTACATCAAGACTCAAAACCCAGTCTTGTGCAGACAAAAAGAGTTTGTTTCTCACTGGGACTCTTCAAGTAAACAATGGTTGCTAGGTCCTAAGTGGCCGCTCTTGGGGCCAATTAGAAACGTGCTATCACATGTAGCCGCATCTAGATAAATATTCGGTTAACCTTTAGGTCCCTATCCTACGTGTTCATACACTAATGAGTGTTGGACGAAAAAAAAGGCTTTTCAGTATGTCATAAGAATGTTGCCACTTTTCCGTGCTGTAGTAAAGTTCTGTAGTACTAACAGGCAATTTAAGCAAGACATAAAGAGGAAATTAAAACACTACACTATTTGGCAAATCTTGTACGGTTTAACTGAGACTTTAACATAAGCAAATCGAAACTAGTTAACGGTGCATCAATAATGCAATTGAAAAGACATGATGGTAAGTAATTTAGCCTGAAGTTTTGAAGTGTATCATAAGATATACAGTAGCGGTACCCGGGGGTGCCAGGGAATAACCACTGGGAAATCAAATGCTACCAAGACGTCAACAGAAGGCAAAACTGAAATAGTTTAGAATCTGCATTCTAGATAGGCTTACAACTACGGATTGCCAATCCTCTATTTCTCCTGAAGTAGATGTCTCAGCTTTGGTCCTCAATCATTCTGAGAAGGGAGATAGGCCAACATTTCTGGTCAGTTATCTCCAATATAGATTTATCTATGTTCATATTCCTATTGATATCCATATCAATATATATATATATATATATATATATATATATATATATATATATATATATA
>WIPJ01003496.1:34996-65598 GCA_018155075.1 Cassiopea andromeda | reverse complement strand
TAAATATATATATATATATATATATATATATATATATATATATATATATATATAAATTGAATTCCTTGTATCCTCTATAACTGAGAGTGCTCAATACATTTCGTAGAGCATAATATAGGTAGATTGACACAGAAAATAAAACTGCGGAATTGCGACTAATAGTTTCACGATTTGTCGATCATCAGGCAATATATATATATATCCATACCATTTTTCAATAGTAATAAAATTAGCAAGTTAACCAACTATTTACAATACAATGCAATAAAACAAATTCTTCCGAAAGCATATATCAGTAAACGTTGGCGGAGTGTTACATCTGGCAAGACTAGCCTCATTATTTTTTTATATCATTGCTCTATAATTAGAATTTGAGCGCTCTCTTATTGCGCACTACTGTACTGAAAAAATAAGACAGTCACTTCCTTGCGATAAAAATTTGTGCGGTCAAAATGAGGGTGCTTCATAGGGTGTGTAGTTTCCTCTAGTATACCCAGTCTGAGGCGGATGGCAACCCCCCCCCTTCCCCCGCAAGTAATAAAGCGGAATCTATTGCAGAGACGCCACAAATGTATCTGTTGTACACAAAGAAACCAGAAATTCTGCTGGTTTACAGGAAAAGATGGTTGCAACATCTTCAAATGTCACAAAATAAATAGCAAGAAGCCCTTCACGACAAAGGATGTTGATGAAAACATGCCAACTAGGCGATGAATATAACTTGATAAACTTTTCATTCGAACTTTAGTAGATTTTATGACCAGAAGGGCAAGATTCCCTATCTGCATAGGCCAGAAGGGATGCAACTGATGGCAAACAATTTTGAGATACTTTGGACCTTAAAACAGTCAGTACCACTGGGGTCCAATCTTAATTAATACACCAAATAGAGCAAATCTTGCGTTACTTCAAAAAATCTTGAGGCCATTCTGTATTCAAGACCCTTTTCTGCGCCAAATGTTTGGTGAACAGGAACCTTATAAATACTCGCCAATTGCAATTTGGCGAATTTTGACGCGTGTTATCAACATAAACGCCAAGTTTTACCAGGTTCTACCAGTTCACATGGAGAGCCAGTTTTGACTTAAACAATTTTGACCGCTCATAAGCCCTTATGAAATAATGAAATATGCCAAGCTGTGAAAAAACAGAGGAAAGAAGCTCATTCATGAGCCCCAAAATAACGTAGCAGGCTAGATATCAGAGTCTCAAGCATCTGCATGTAAAAGGCATCATGCTACCTTGCAGTGGTAGTACTCTATATAAATGCAGCCAATAAATGGTAATGGTGTCAATGTTCGCATACTATAGAGAGGAGCAACTGATATGATATGAGTCAATTTGTGAATATTTTTATTACATCGCGAAAATGTTTCAGTGCTGCAATCAGAAGAACTGATCCGTCTATATTTCGTCAGTGCCAGTATCATGGACTTATAATTGCCATGCTCACCAAATGAGACTCAAACATTGTCAACTGACGGTAAGTCTCACAGTATATGCCAGGCTATAAAAGGAGCTGGTGAGTGAATAAAACAAAAGCAGCAGCGAACGGTTATTGCATAGGTAAAAAACTTTTTGCTTTATGAAGCAACAATTATAGCGTACAAGCTATTGCATGTGTGCTATGCTTCTGAGTCAACAGCAAAAAATAAGCTACTCTTTGAAATTAGTTGTATTCCTGGCAGGGAAAACCAACACTGGATGCATGGACCTAACCTCTGCATTTGCCCGAATCTCAACGAGTCGTACCTTTACTGCTATAACAAACAACTGCTGTTCAACACAAAATCGATAAATTTTATGTATATTTTCAACACAAAAACTAAAATATTCGAACATGGTCTGTGTGAATGAAAATAAGAGGAACTGAGGCAAAAATCACTTTGATGCAACATGGAGCCTAGAAAGCTCAGCGTGGCTGGGCACCATAGCAAACCTTTCACAACTTCCTGTAGAAATTATAGGAAAAATCAAGGTGGAAAAATCATAAAAAGATATAGTACTTATCTAGCTTGTACAGACATGCCAAAATAGAGCCATAGTCAATCCAATTGGAAACAAAACATATACTACTGCATAGAACTGAAAATGTGCTGTGAATCATGACTGGCTAACACATGCACAACACACAAAACTGGTTTACTTGTGCAGCGGCGCACTATCTTGTACAGCTCCGGAGGGAGCTAGGCCGATGACGTAATAGAATATTACTGAATGTAGATATAGATGCAGCACATAGAAAACTGGTAAACTGTGAGCAACTGCTCTGGAACATGGTACTACCTTTTACATTAACAATTCCTGCTACCGAATAGAGGGTTCATTACACTTATCAGAGGGGAGATCGATGGGCAATTAGACAAACTGGACTAAAAGGCAGCTGATTTTTTATGCGCAAAATTGAGATATCAACACAGAATTTCAACTCGAAACTTGGGACAATGTTTTCACATAGGTGAAGCGAATGAAGAAAATCGCCTGTTATATCTGTGAAAACTAGTTAACACAGAAAAACTTCAGTGGCTTTCAAATACACCAAGAAACGCATATTATCAATGGTGATTAAAACAATGGAACTATAAAACAAAAATCTACAAGGAATAGCTACTGATGAACTGGCATTCTCCAATATAAAAAGCAGAAAAACGGCATAGCAGCCATTCACACTGAATTCATAGCATACCTTGAGTGAACATTCATTTCAGTGGCAACTCTTTTTGACATGCTAACAGCTGCCACTCTTCTTGGCTCAGTAATGCCAATCATTCCAGGATGAGCACTAAAATAAAATAAAATACCCTTCTACTTCGCCTGTTTGCTGCACTATTTCAAACATATCATCAAGAGTGATAAAATTCTAATTTTCTTTTACCATTCCCTGCCATCATGTGGCAAGCCTAGTATATTACACTTAATTTGGAAACTCTGGATACTGGAGGGAATTTTCAACTGATCCCATATTCATACAGCCCAGCTCACAGTGATCCAGACCAAGGACTAAATAGGTAAATATAAGACTAAAACGTTGACACATATTTTACCGTTTGTCAACAAGCATACTGTGGCATACTTAATAAAGCAAATTTCAGCAAGATCAGGCTTGTGGATGTGGAGATTTAACAATTGGAAGTTGGAACAAATTGATTAGGCCAAACATCAGGAACATTTCTGATCAAATATACGTTGTTGGCAGAATTTCATTAACTTTCTTGTGAAAATTTATCTACTTCCGCAACTCCTAATACAGCCATTTTTGCTTTGTTTTGTAGGTTTCTGCCTATATGTAATGGTAATTTATCTGTCTCTACAATTAAATCAAAAACATATTGCAAACTGCCTGTTACTAAAGCTATGATATTTTTACAAATATAGAGCCGAAAAACTGAAAAATTTCACTTTACAGCTAACAACAAAAAGCGAGCGGAAAAAGTTGAAAATGGGACTAATTTCTGTAAAAGAGTCATGTTTAATGGAATTTTATGCCACAGGATCCACACAAATTCGTACAGCTAAGGGCCTGCATGTAAAGAACACGGCGTGGCTAGTTAGTCATGATGGATAGGGCAAAGATTTTGCTACCAAAGATTCCAGGATAACGCTTGAACTATCAGAAATTATTCGTGAAGGCCTAATACGAAAACGTTCTGCAATTGTTGTTCGGGCATCATTCGTAAAAAGACATCATAAGGTAACGCTTAGTACACCTGTATTCTAGGAGCCACTATTGTCAATGCTTGTTCATATTTTATTGGGCTCAAACGAAAGTACACAAAGAATAGTGCATGATCATGAAGCTTCATCTCCTTTATCAATAAAAGAAATTCCCCTTTCACGTCGTTCTCTCTCAGTACATCGTTCTCACACATATTCTCTTGTGTTTCTTTTGACTCATTTGATTTCGAAGAAATATTAGCTTCTCTTTTGTCAAATTAAGGCCCACCATGTTTACAACAGACAGTTTTCCTTTCCTATCCGTATAGAGATGTGGAGATTAGCAAAGGAAAATTTGCCGTTCCTTTCCGCGTAAAATTTTCTTTTCTGTTCCTGTCCGTGGAAAATTTTCCATAAGTGGAAATCGACCTTTAACTGTACGAATCTGTGCGAAACCTGTGGCATAAAAGTCCATTAAACATGACTCTTTTACAAGAAATAAGTTCCATTTTCAATCTTTTCCGCTCGCTTTTTGTTAGCTGTAAGCTGAAATTTTTCAGCTTTTCGATGTTGAAGTTGCAAAAAGATCATAGCTTTAGTAACAGGCAAATTGCAAAATGTTTTTGATTTAATTGTAGAGAAGAATAAATTGGCAGAAGCCTACAAACAAAGCAAAAATGGCTGTAACAGGAGTTGCGGAAGTAAAGAAATGTCCACCACAAAGTTAGTGAAATTCTGCGAACAACGTCTATTCTATCAGAAGCTGTCCTCAATTTCTTCCAACTTCAAATTTTCATTTCTCCACATCCACAAGTCTGATGTTGCTGAAATTGCTTTATGAAGTATGCAAAAGTATGCCTGTTGACAAAAGGTAATACATGTATGAAAAATGTCAGTTTCATTTATCAGGGTTGATACGGACTTTCTCAAAAAATTCCCCTGACTTTTGCTTCAAAAGAACAAATTTTCCCTGACCTATTTCTCTAAAACCTATATGTTTTTCCTTGACCTATTCTGAAAAAGCAAATTTTTCCCCTGACCTGACTGGATTAATAATGATGCAAGTAAAAAATTGCAAGACATTTATTTTCAATTTAGTAATATGTAGATATTTTAGACACTTTATACAAAAAAATATGAAGATGCTGTAGGTCAATGAATAATGATATCCTATTTAATAAACCAGATGAAGTTGTTGAACGGCATTTCACACGAGTTGGTAAACCCATATCTGTAATTCGATGGGCCATCAAGCACATTTTTTGCGGTTAAAGTGATAATGATATTTGTAATTTGATCCAAAGATTAAACAAATGATGACAGATTTTTGTCAATTCGACTTTTTCCAGTGATCACTCTGCAGTGTAGGCTGTTATTGCTCACTTCTGCGATCATTACATGCATGTTAATGTTCTTTTTTCAAACATGTCGAAGAAATTTAAACAAACATATTTCAAAGTCAGTTGGTTAGATTCTGATCTCTTCAAGTCATGGCTATGTAAAGCTTCTAGAGATACTCAAGCGAGATGCAAACTTTGCAAAGTTGACATATCCCTCAGCAACGTGGGCATTGTGGCAATTAAAAGTCATATGAACAATAAGACTCATCAGAAGCTGGAGTCAGAGCAGCAAAGAATTAAGAACTTCTTCAGCAAAAAGTCTTAAGGTGCTTTAAAGCCAAGCGATAAGCAAGATGATGAATATGCTGTCGATAGTAAAGTCTCCAAAGTGTCTTCTACTGAAACTCAATCCACAATTCCACACAACCTTCAAGATGACGGCAAACTCACAGCCGAAATTCGATGGGCCCTCAAGCACGTTTTTTGCGGCTAAAGTGATAATTAAGTAAAAGACTCAAGAAATACTTTCAAAGTTATGTTTCCAGATAGCACAATTGCTTCAAAGATGGAATTAGGTAAAGACAAACTAAAATATGTTGTCAATTATGGAATTGCACCCTTCTTTGCTGAAGGGTTGAAGAAACAAGTCGATGAATCAGAGTGGCATGCAGTTTCTTATGATGAAAGCCTAAACAAAGTTATTCAGGAATCTGAAATGGACTTAGCACTCAGATTCTGGGAAACTTGTAACAACAAAGTTCAAGTGAGTTGCTGGGATTCGATGTTTCTTGGGCATGCAACTGCTGCCGACTTACTGAAAAATATAAATGACGCGTTATCTGGTTTTGACTTATCCAAACAAGTCCAATTGTTGATGGATGGGCCCAGCGTGAACTGGAAAGTTCTTTCAGATATGAGAAAAGAAAGAGAGGAAGCTGGATTGAATCATTTAGTCACCATTGGTAGTTGCAATCTGCACGTAGTTCATGGAGCATTGAAATCTGCAACAGAGGCAACAATGTGGAATCTTAAAGCCACTATGAAAGGATCGTTTGAGATATTCAAGGATTCTTCTGCTCGCCGCGAAGACTTCATCTCAATCACTGGTTCCACAATATTTCCTTTACAGTTTTGCCCAACCAGGTTTGAATGTTTTTCATCTACCGTCTACGCGTTAATTTCATCATATATCCATAAGCTTGGCTTCCAGAATCTATTCCATACTAGATGGACGTTCACTCTAAAGCCATTGGTTTGTAATTATGCAGGTCATTCCTTCTGTTTTGATTTAAGCTCGAATTCATTTTTTGTTAATTTGACTTCGTCGTCCTGAAAATGGGGGTAACTAAACTGTTTGTAAACATGATTGGCTAGGGGAGGAATTGTCTACTTTCTGGGGATTGCTCTTTAATAGGCCCAAATATTTAATGTAGGAATGCCAAAAACGTATAACAGAAGTACTTCAGTGTAGGTTATGAGTCATTTGAACATAGATGACCAAATGCTTAATAAGTTTAATTATCTTTAAGGGGATCGCTTCCCCCTATAAAGCGTTATAAGGTGGGTTGAAGACCAGCAAGTGGCATCAAGATTAAAAGAAATTTGGCCGAATATAAAGAAGATCGTCGGTTACTGGGAGAAACTACCTGCTTCAACAAGGCCATCTTCAAAGAGCTATTTGGCGATTAAGAAGGGAGTAGAAGATGAATTGCTTCTTGCAAAACTTTCTTTCTTCAGCTACATCGCAAGCTTGTTGCAGCCGTATCTCACAAAGTATCAAACAGACAACCTACTGTTGCCATTTCTTGGGAAAGATCTGGAGAGACTGCACATGTCACTGTTGCAACTGGTAATCAAGCCTGATGTCCTCGACAAATGTGGATCTCCTCTTGCGATGTTACAAATTGATTCCTCAGATAAAAGTATCTACCTAAAGTTGAAAGATATCCATTTTGGATTTTCAACGGAGGAGGAGCTTAAAGTTTACAACGGCAAGATAAAGTATCTTCAACTGATGTCAAAGCTTTTGAAAAAGAAGCTACTATTATGGTCATCTCTATTTTAGAAAAGCTGTCAGAAAAAAGCCCTTTGAATTATTGTTTGGTCAGAACTGCAGATCCCTTTGATCCAGTTTTGATGGTTTCTTCCAAATCACTTCATCTTCGAAGTAAAATGAAAACATTGCTAAACGACCTTGTTTCTTTAAAGATTATTTCTTCCACTCTTGCCGAGAAAGCAATGCCTCACTAGTTAGAGCTCCTAACTACTTTGAATCAAGATCATTTTGAAAATGCTAAAGCTTTTGACCACTAAGATTGTCGATTAGATGATTTCTTTTTCCAAAAACCACTCTGAAGATCCCAAATGAATTAAAATCGATTCTCAAGCTAGTTCTAGTCATCAGTCATGGACAAGGAAGTGTAGAGAGGGGATTCAATACCAACAAGAGCATCTCTAAAGCTAACTTAAGTGAGAAATCAATGGTGTCAAGGAAAATGATCATAGATCATACGCAGAAAAACAGTTTACTTCCGTCAACTATTGAGCTAACTAACAAGTTTATCAAGTCTGTGAAATGTGCTCGTCAACGCTATCATTTTGATCTTGAAGAACAGAGGCAGAAGGCTAAGTCAGATTTACGCAATCAGCAACTTGAGATTTCCAATGCTGAAATGAAAGACTTGACGCAGGGGAAACAGCTATTAGTAGATGCATGCACAAATTTAGATAATGAATTTATCCAAGTAATTAGAGAAGCGGAGGAGAAGAATGACATGAAACTAGTCATTAAAGGAAATGCCTTGAAAAGAAAGAGTGAAGAAAAACAGAGTCAAGTCAGTGCTTTGGAAGATTCACTTGAAATTCTTAAAGAGAAACGAAAAAAGGTTATGTAAAATGTGATTAACACTCTTCCTTTTGCTCACATTGATAGAGTCGTGCAGTTCTCATTTTTGAAATGTTTTCTATTTGTTTGATTTTTCTATTTGCTTCTTAAATCCTAAGCTTGATGAAAACGATAGAACTTTCTAACCTATAACTTATTATCGCATTTTCTTACCTAGTTATTAAGCTATTGTACATATTTCTTTGATGGTGAAAAATGAAAGATTTCCCTGACCTGCAGAATGAATATGCTATTTTGCCCCTGACCACTGCAAGTTTCCCTGACTTTCCCTGACTTTCTCTGACCAAAGCAAAAAAGAACCTTTTCCCCCTGACTTTCCCTGACCGTATAAACCCTGTTTTTACATATTTATTCCCTTATTTTGACAATCTGGATAACTGTGCAGTTTACATTAGATTCCTTTAAATAATTGACCTTTCGCCACATTGGTGCATTCCTTTGACCAAACTTCAGTGAGGCAATAACTATCATTGGTCAAGTCACTCAGCATTCCATTACTCTTTCTTCCTTTCTTTCTTCTTCCATCTATTCTACCACCAATTACTTTCTTCAGCAAGCCATTATCACAAGTAATGTGCCCAATCCATCTCCTTTTAGGTGAGATGATTATATCCAAAAGTTCTCTCTCTTTTACTTTTTCCACCTTTCTCCAGATCCACACCCCAGATGCACCTATCCTTCTATGTATGCACTATAAACAGATCCACAATTAAATCGCTATTTGCAAACAAGGTAAAACGATAGCAGCTAGAATTAAAGCCAAACGATTGCCATAAGTACATAACCTTTACGAACACTTTATTGGGTAATCATGAACAGCTGGACGACTCTCACGAGGGTTATGAAATTAACAGTGATTACATATGATAACTAAGTCGAACTTTTAGTATTTGTGTCTTCTGTATGAGGAAAAGAAGTTATGCTGTAAATTCTCGGTTCAAGCTTAAATAGGAAGCACTGAAGATGTAGATTGCTAAAATTTAGTAGTTTACACGATTCTTTTCTGTGCACAAAGCAATATTCTTGCCTACTATCCATATCTTTCTACTCTCCTGTAATCGAGATGGATAATAAGGCATTAGACTAGTAAGTGCTATCCTACCAATCACATAAAGCATACCTATGAGTTGAATACCCTGCTTCAAAAAGGAATTGAGGGACTTGAGTTGTTTTGCCACTACCAGTCTCACCAGACAATACAACAACATCGTTTTCTTTAATTGTTTCCATTATCAGCTGTTCTTCGGCCAAAATTGGTAGGAGGACTCGAGCTACCTATTGGAAAATAAAACTTCTTAGGCAAGTTCAAAATAGTTTATACGATACTCTACATGCCAAGAAATTATTGGTCAGGCCTATGGTAATCACATACCAAAAGTTTGCAAACTTTTTACACTTACCAAATATTTCAAGGCTATCTCAGTGTAAATTTATTCCCCTTTGTGGACAGTAACCCCTTCCATCTATCCAATGATTGATTTGAGCTTATTGAAAGGTATTAAGAAAATAAAAAGGGTGTCCATGCTGCTTCTACTTTGGTTCTGTCAATCCAAACTGCAAAACTTTCAGACTCTTCCAAAAAAAACTATTGCAAAACTATTAATCGCCTTTTGCTTTTTGTCTGATTTGTCAATATTTCATGGATGTGGCAATTTCAATTTACAAATAAAACTGGCTATTCCTTCTACCTTATCTGCAATATTGCTCGTTGTGGCTATCATCCTCAAACTAAAATTGGAACTATATTTAAAATGCGGCATGAGAAAGGGAAGCTGCAAAAGTACCACGTAGTAACTGTAGAAGCTTCCTCTAGTGCAAATATTCCACAAATGTTTTTTAGCCCTCTTGCAATAACTTTAAGCAATAGGACTTAACTGGAGTGCGACCTAATGGAAGTGCTTTGGCTTTATTTTTTATGGGAAATCTGAAATGAATAAGAAATCAGTCTGACCAATTGAGCTTTGGGTATAACCAAGGTACAACCTAATAGGATTGTCCTGTATATCTCTCCGTTCAAACTTGTAAGCCATTTGGGTTAAAATATTGTTCAATCTCATCTGATTAGCTTTATCAAGATTATCAATACTATGGCTTCATTCTCAAGACTACAGTAGTCTGAAACCAAATTTTTTACTGTTTTGAAGCGCCTAATAGTCGTGTGGTCATCTTTCCTTCATAATTGCGGCCAGAGTTCCCTTGAGAAGGTACTTTGGGTTGCTAATGCAAAAGGTACCTCAACACAAAATAGAGTGGATACCACATAAAATCTACATCATTGAATTGCTCTTGGGGATTGTTTTCCTACATCCACCATGGTGGATTTACCATGGTGGATGTAGGAAAACAAGCCCCAAGAGCTATTTAATGATGTAGATTTTATGTGGTATCCATCCATATTTGGATGATTCACCATGGTGGATACAGGAAAACAAAAACCATCTCTCCATATCTGAACCCTCTTTCTAACACCTAACCATATAACAACCTTTTCTCTAAACCCCTTCCAACGCATCACATGCCCTATCCAAGCCTTTCCATACCCTTCCTAATCCTTCTATTCTCCCCATGACTTCGATGGAACAGTATATTTCAATTTTAGCAACTTACTTTGACACACTTCAATTTTAGTAATAGTTTCATCGTCATTCATTTAGCAATAATTATGCCCTGAAAAATCTAACACTTTCAAAGCAATGTTGAAATGTAATGAAGGAGCTACATCTGTCTATAAATACCTTCCATGTATTGTGGGGTTGTGGAGGAAAGAAGGTGACTACTCTCTGCTAATGATGGGATTTGGAATATGAAGAGGAAACCTGGAAGCATATACAACCCATATTAGAGCTGTTAAAACCTGGTTCACACGGTGTCTATCTTTGGCTGCCATTGATATTCAGCCACGGCTTTCTAGGTTTTGATGTGATGAACATTGGATGAACTCCTTCTGAACAGAACTGTGTTGTTGAAATTGATCCTAAAATTGGATGGTGGTTGAATGTTGAAACAATTAGAAGTCCATAAACGATTTTTAATTTTTTGTCCACATACCTATTTTAGGATTTCCATTATAGCTTTTAACTATTTCCTTGTCTGGATACTGTATTTCTTCGTAATTCCATTTCTTTTGCTTGATTTTTTCAAATTTTTCTCTTCCTTTAACATCTCTGTCATAAATGACAGTTCTCCTTTCATCTTTTCAACCTGTTTCTCTATCCTAATTTACCGTTCAGGTTTCGCAAGTAAAGTTCTTCACCTTCACTGTTTTGGTATCCTCCCTAATTTACCAGATGTGACAAAGCCTGCTGCAAAGAACAACTGATTGATTTCATTGAAGGATTTCCCTAGCATGATCTTTCCAGTATTTAATTACGTTCTTTGATTAACGCCTTCAATTTTTTGAATTCAGTTTTTGGTATGGGGTAGTTTAGATAAAAGTGGTCTATTTTTTACATCAAGATAATCAAGATATGCATACTTATTGAGGGTATTCCCTGCTAAATATTTCTGACAGCTTATTATCTCCTGCTATTCCCATTAAACATGGTGTACTTCAAGGAAATTGCCTTAGTACTCTTATATTCAGCTTATGCTTCAATACAAACATTCATTTTGTTAAAAAGGAAAAATACAAACAGTTTGGCTGTTCACCACATGATGAAAATGACCATTTATTACATCCTGTCCACTGGTTTCAATTTGTGGATGATGCAGTTGTTGTTACTATGAATGAACATGAAAATCAGTTAATATCAAATTGCTTCTGAAGGTGGTGTCAGTAGGCCAATATAGTAATCCGTGGGGATAAATGCACTACCTTTGGGATTAAAAAGTTTTCATCTCACTCTCTTCAGCTCCAGCCTAAACTCCTGATCAATTCAGAAGTAGTTCCTCCAATAAATAAAGGCGAGCCATTCAAATACCTTGGAAGTTTTTTCAACTTTGATTTGGACAACAAGGACCAAAAGGATATTCATCTATCTACCTTTCTTGCTATCCTCAAAAACACAGACTCTTTGACTATACATCCCAGAAATAAATTACACTGGAATGACCGATATGTTCTTTCAAAAACCTCTTGGTACTTAACAGTTGCAGATTTAGGCAAAACATGGATTTCAGAAATTTGGACAACATGGTCACAAAATACGTCTATCAATGGCTAGATCTCCCCATATCTGAAACTATAAGTTCTATTATTCCTTCTCACAAAAACTTTGGACAGACCTTTCAGTTACCTTCTATTAACTTCCAGCAATGCTAAACAACACTACATTCTTCACTAAAGTCATCCTGCGATGAAACTATACCAAAACTATAGACAAGTACCAACACTGGGACAAACATTCAGTATGATGCAGTATGATGTTTACAAAACAGAAAATAGGTTTCAAATCAATTCGCAATGAGTACGACAGTAGACTTGAATCTTACCTATGATCACAGGGATTCATCATAACTTCCCTCTTTGATCAGACCTTATAAAAGCTAAATTCATTGTGGTCTAAAGCACACAGCAATCTAACCGCAAATATCTTCAACTTTAGCATCAAATAGTTAAACAATACACTTGCTACTAGAAAAAACATCCATCTATGGAACCTTTCCGCAACATCAGACTGCTCCTTTTGCCTTCAACCTGAGTCACTCCTCTACATTGTTGCAGGATGTCAGATGAACCTGAATGAAGGGCATTATAACTGGCTACATAACTCAGCCTTAAGCTTTATTGCTCAAATACTACAATCCATAAAACCTGCAATAGTATATGTAGATCTTCCTGGCTATCTTTCCCCTTTTACCACTGCTGGTGACAAACTTCGCCTTGACATTCTTCTTTCTACAGCTGACAACAACATTTACATCATAGATTTAACTGTGGGCTTTGAGAAAAATTTAGACAATACCACTCATTGTAAGGAACTTAAGTATCGCCCCCTTTTTATAGATCTCTCCAAAGATTACAATAAAATAAAATTGCTAATCTGTGCATTAGCTGCTTTGCTATATTTGGTAACCAGTGACTCAATTCTTCAAATGTGCAATGAAAGAGGCATTGAAAATCGTGATCTTAGGTCCATTATCTCTAAGTTATCAACGATAATTATCTGCACAACTCACTATATATTCTGTATGTGGAACAAAACATGGCGTGAACCGGAACTCATAAACTATTAATATCTTAGTTTCTTATCTTTCTTTTCCTTGTTATGGAGGTAATTGTCATATTACGATGTTATGTTCAGCATGCATACTATTCATTATCATTGTAAGCCAGACAAGTGCAAATTATCCTAGAGTGAGATTTATATTTATATTGTCAAAATGTGCTCAAGAAAAGAAGTTTGACAAAATTCCAATTTCTTGAGCATAGCACTTAGAGGTGCTTTGCACACAGAAGAAAGGATTCATGTATTTCGTCATATTGTCTGTTCCATTGATATATACTTTACTATTTGTCTATCACTTGTACACCAGGATTGTTTCGGGACGTTTCGTAATGGATTTGTTGCCTTTTGTGCTATTGTAGTGGAATTTAGAGCGGCCCATATAAACACAAAATTACTACGTAAAACAATTTTAATAACAAATATCAACGTGTAATGCAACCGTCAATTTCAAGTTCTCCATGTAATACACCAACAATTATTATGCAGTAATACTCTCACCGCCATCCAGAATTTCCTTCTTTAAATCGTGGGAACTTATTGAAGCTCTTGCATCTTGTCAACTTAATGAAGATTATGTCTCTTGGAAATTTACTGGAGCTCCTCTTCTTCCGTCCTTCCTTGCATGTGGCAATTAACTCTCCTCGAACACTGCCAATACACCAGGGAAAAAAGGTACTGAAACACGAAAGCCAACCAGTCAAGAGGGGCATACCTCTTAGGAGGCTTTCTTCCCTTTTAGATTTCCTTAGAGAATTTTCAACATTCTTGGTTTGTTCATTTTGTGGTCAGGACGTCAAATCATTACGCCACGATGCTTGGAGGTGTATGGAAAAGTTAAAGAAAGCAGAGAAAGCAGAAAATGTTCCTAAAGATAGCTCTAATTTACACAAATCTACACTGCCTATAGCAATCAACGAAACTACAGAGGTTAGTAATTGTTTAAATGTGAAATGCTTTTGTGGAAAACTTTGCAATGGGCTTCATGGTTTGAAAATGCACCAGCGCAGCTGCAGAGTTATTAAAGGCTTAATGGATGAAACATTTGAAGTGTTAGAAGAAACTAAAAACATTGACACAAGCCAGAATTTAGATAGTGTTCACTTTGATGCAATGCATACCGATAATTAAACCGGGTATCAAACTTTTCAAAGTGATGATTGGTGGAAAACAACTAATGCCTATTTTGCAGCACCACCGCCAATATCTGAAAATGATCACAGGAATATCGGTATGCAAATAACGGCTATGAATTCCACTATATACAACTATTTTGAGAATAACTTTGGAATAGAGGCAACTATCACATTGGGTTTGCTTTCTAAGTATAATGACATGTCTAAGAAACAATGGAAATCTAATCTGCGCCAAATTAAGACTTCCAGGGCAAAAACCCTTAGAAATCAAGTATGTTGCTAAGCTCTTACGGCCAAAACTAAAAGCTACTTCAGTTACTGGCTAACTTATAGACAAAGATATTCAACTTCAGAAGAAATTCTGGGGCTATATCAAAGCTAACTTTAAACAGAGTACATCACCAACACCAACCTTCGATTCATTACATGAACACAGCTTTTCCATAATTTCTCTCGATGCAGCAACCTATCAAAATTTTTACCATTCCCAATTGGATCCCTCTCGTCTCCTCCGTCATACCAACAAATTACAAAAGTAATTCGCAGAATGAAAGCGTCTGGCTCACCCGATCTTACCTCAGAACTTTTTCGTGCCATTTGGTAATCAGGGGTCACTCCACTTGAATGGAAAGGGCCTCCACCATCCTCATTCACAAAAAGGGTGACACTTCTGATCCTGCCAATTTTAGGCCCATAGCCCTTAAAAGCATTCCACTCATGATATTTACATCATGCTTCGACCTATGCTTTTCTGCAAGCCAATAGCTTCACTGAACATCCAATTCAAATGGGCTTTCTTCCTAAATTATATGGAACTTTTGAACAAACTGCTCAAATGGCTAATGTCATTAATCAAGCTAGAATCAAACAAAGATCTCTTGTAGTCACCCTACTTGATTTGGGAAATGCATTTGGTAAAGTCCACCATGACTTCATTCCTGAAATCATTAAGTATTATCACATACCCGATGACATACAACAACTTCTCCTCAGTCTCTACTAGAATTTCCAAACTTCCATTGTAACAAGTACTTTTCAAACACCATTTATCACAGTGGATCAAGGTGTTCTTCAGAGGGACTGTTTAAGCTCATTCACCTTTAACCTCTGCTTTAATACATTAATTCGTTATATTTCTGATCACAAATTCAAACAATTTGTCTTCACAATCAGTTCTCTCTACCCCCATCCGCTAGTTTCAATTTGCAGACAATGCTGCCGTAATAACTGGTCTTGAGGATGAAAATCACATCCTACTGAATCATTTCAATAGATGGTGTGTTTGGGTAGATATGATCATCAGAGTTGAAAAATATTCCACCCCCACCTTCATCAACACAGTATCTTCCTAAGCTGACAATAAATCATGAAACTGTTCTAACTGTAGACATTGGGAGATCTTTTAGGTACTTGGGAAGACATTTCAATTATAACATGGCCAACCAAGTTCACATATTCTTCAGAATTCAAAATATGCAGTTAATTGGATTTTGACTTCTACAAAATATATTCATTACCATACTGTTATTAGAAATGCTCTTAAATTTTCTCCTGATCCTGATGTCACTTCATTACGAGCTGCAACTAGCAATGGTACTAATATTCAGTATGACCAAAACAGGAACAATAAACAAGCTCTAACTGCTATTCGGAAAGACCATGAAGGTCGTACTAATCACGATTTAACATCAAAAGATTCTACCATATCCTCCATTCTTAAACTCTCAAATCGTAAAATCCAGTCTTTGGTCAAACTTACAACAAAATGTGCCCAGACTGTAGGACTTGAAAACAATATAGAAAAAAATAGCAAGCGTAAAGCTACTAAGTACAAGTCTATTTTACGTGATCCTAATTATTGCTATCGTACTATCCATATTGTACACTTATCAATTTGTGCACTTCAAACTTTTGTCTCCTCCTCTGACCCAGTAATGACAATGATGGAAGATTTAGGTTTTGTCAACACTAGCCGCAGTCGAATTATCAAGAAAATCATCAACCTCTCTGTTCAATGCACCTACTACATTTTCTGCCGCAGGAATAAAGCATGGATGAATCCGGAACTTTTAGAGTTTTAGAAATATGATATCAACTTTAAAATATTAATGTTATTATCGACACAGAGCTATGGACGCATGACACATTGCATGTCTACGGTTTTATCAATTTATAAAGGCCTGATTAACATTTAGACACTGTAGGATTTGCAATCTTGATTTGTTTGGGTTTCAGGACCTTAGTCACTATGACTCGACTTTGCTTACTGAGTTTCTTCGTTATTTTTACCGCATGCTATTTTTGAGGAAAGGACTTCGTATAGCTAGGCTGACATACTTGGAAGTGTAGAAACAGATTGGATAGGAACAGTGAATCAGTTTTTGAGAACGCAGCCTCCTCCAGCAACGCTAGTAAAAGTTTTGAGCGCATTTGCAACACTACTATTTTACGATACTCTTGTGGGAAATCTTGCAAGGGAGTAAGGATTGCATTCATGGTTTGCAGACAAACTCTCGAGACATTGGAAGATGAATTAGTCTAGACCTTTGAAAGTTAAAATGAAAGTGAATTGGATATTTCTGAGCTAGATCAAAATAATTTGGAGAATTTTTCTTTGAACAAAGTGTAAAGCTTCCTAGATCATAACAGCAATGGTTGAATGCTAACAAATTTTTTAAGGTGGCATTTTCAAATGCACCAACAACAGCGGCTTCGCTAGACCACAAGATTTAAAACATGAACATCATCATTTATCAATGTTACAAAGACAGTTATAGTTGCGTAAACGATTCATCAATTTCCGCGTTTGTTATTAAAAGTTAGGGAAGCCTCTGCAGAGACTTCAATAAAGAGTTTAAACAATTGAAATGAGAATATATTGGCATTAGCAAAATAAAGTGTCGCGTCTGTTGAAAAAGAAAATATGCAAACCCAAGAGTCTTACACATGATTTGAATACAAATGGAGTCAATTATCACAATGAATGCATAGGAAAAAAGTTTTCGAGTTATGTGAAGAATGTATTGGCAAGAAGGAGAATTCTACTACCACCATTTGATAAAGAGCGGTGTACTGAATTCTTTCGTACGTCCTTCTCAGCTATATATAAATGTAAATTCTTATGCATTCCAAGTTAGATACCCATTTTCACCCCAACACAGGTTCCTTTCAATTGATCCTCCTTCGGATCAACAAATCAGAAATATTATTCCTAACATGAGATTATCTGGCTCTCTTTGCCCTTTAGATCAAAGTTCTATAATTAGCTTTAAGCGCTGCCCATACCTAAGGTCATATATCACTGAGATTATCACGGTGGTCTGGTCTTCTGGTACTCTCCCACATCATTGGAAAAAAGCATGTACTGTCCTTGGTCACAAGAAAGGTGACACAGATGATCCAGGAAACTTCTGTCAGATCACACTTAAATAAATTCCACTCAAATATTCACATCAGCTCTATAAAATTCGATCTTCGATATTTCACGCTCTAACAATTTTGTTGAGCATGAAATACAGAAAGGTATCACAATCTAATTAATGAAGTACTGTGATACCACCATAATCCTATCAACGTTCAAAATCTAATCAAAAATCTTTACACTGATTCTATCCATACATCTGAATATTGTTCATCCTTCCTTCCGTTTGATGGAGGCTTGCTGCAAGGTGATTGTCTCAGTCCTCTCCATTTCAACATGTGTTTTAATACATTAAGTATATTAAGGTTGAAAAATTTTGTCAGTTTGGATATTCTAATAATAATGAATTGGGACTTTCGTTTACGCCAGTACACTGGTTCTACCGCAGTTATTACTGAATACGAGAGGGAAAACCACCTGTTTCTAAATTGCATTACTACCTGGTGTAAATGGGTAGGTATGATCAATAAATTTAGTAAATGTGTCACTTTTGGGATGACAAAAGGATCAACAAAATCTATACAATTCCAACCAAAACTTATTATAAACAGCGAACTAGTCCCCCTTATTAAAAATGATGACTCTATTCGGTATCTTGGCAGGCATTTTCATTTTCCTATGACAAACGAGAAACACAAGTCAGAATTAGTTGAAGTTTTTGACTCTTCAATGTCTGGTATTGATAACTTACCAATGCACCCCAAAAACAAATTGCTTGCTCTATCAAAGATAACTCCTTTCAAAAATATCAGAGAATTTGACAGTGGCAAATATCTCTTAAACGTGGGTCTGTGAGAATCTGGATAATATGGTTTTAAAATATATACGCCAATGGCTCGACCTTCCTATCAGTGCAAATCTCGGCAACATCTTTCTTTCCGAAACAAAGTTGGGTTTAAATATACAGCTTCCTTCAACAAAGTTCGCACAGTGCCAAGTAGTTTTAAGGATTGCTCTCAAATCTTCAACAAATGAAGATGGAAGGGATCTTTGGAGGTGTACTAGTTCCAGCATGAATTTACAATACGACACATACCTTTCCGAAGCTTTCAGAGCAAACCATTAAGAAAAACTTCAACACCATCTTGTTTTACACTGTTTTTTCTTTTCATTTGTCAAGGATCAATCTCTTTTAAGCTTAATCTCTGTATGGTCAAATGCGTGGAGTAAAATGCCTAAAAGTACGTTTAATTTTATTATTCGACATATAAAACAATCCTTCCCACTTGCAGTAATCTTACTAAATGGGTTACAAGGTCAACATCGGAGTGCTCTTTCTGTTTACTCCCTAAAAGTCTTCTCCACATTGTTGCAGGCTGCAAGACCTATTTTGATCAAGACCGCTTTACTTGGCGTCATGACTCTGTTCTTCAATCTATTCCCCAGTTGCTCAAAGCTGTGCAAAGGATAAAGCTCTTTCTGATCTACCCGGCTACCTTAGTCCATCAATAATGTTTGGAAGCACCGTCAGACCTGATCTTGTCTATCGGCTATGAGTATAACCTTTACACTAACTCGGTTAGACATGAGAAGAAATATCGAAAGTTGACATTCGAGATGAGGTCTCAATACAAGGACATTCGTTCTGTTAATCAATCAATGGGAGCACTTGCTGCCATGAGCAATTCTTACAGCTTTTTGGATATGATTATGAATCTCGATTTTAATGAGAATGCAAGAAATTTTATTGTATGAAGGCTAATGAGCATCACAATTCGAGCGACATACAACATTTTCTATTGTTGAAATACAGACTGGTTGAATCCAGAACTGGTACCTTTTTAACAGTTCTATTATAGGTCACATCAACTATGCTACTCAGGCAAGCCAATTGTAAACTGCCTATATGAAAAGAGGGTTATCTCTGTATGTTGAATATTGCCATGATCATAAGTTTCAAAATAATATTAGTTTTCTAATATCTGAACTCACGCCTGCATATCTAAAGTTACAATTGTTAATTTATCAATGAGCGCCTTGGGAACTATGGGTAAATCATCCGATTATTTAGTAACCATACTAGACGATTTAAAGTTTGACAAAACCACATTAAACATTATTAAGAAACTAATGAATATTGCAACTTTTGAGAATCAGATACTTAATGAACAGAATAAATAGTCTTCCTTGTCATCCAAAAACAAACTCTTAATATATCATCAATTTGTCCTATGCAAACTGCCATGGCATCTTATTGCTGCTGAGCTTGGTAAACCATGGGTTGTCCAAAATCTCGATAACATAGTTACTAAATATATAAGGCAATGGCTTGATCTTCCCATCAGTAAAACATTAAGTACACTACTACTTAAGAAGTCTAAATATGGAATTAATCTTATTTTACCATCAGCTAAATTTACTAAATGTCAGATTTTCACTGGGAATGTTCTCAAAACCTCGCACAATCTTTATATCAATGCTATGTGGGAAGCGACTAGCAATAGCTCTAAAATTCAATATGATAAATAGAAGAATACAAAACAGGTTCTAACTGCTATTCAAAAAGACCATGAAGATCATATCAAACATGAAATAACATCACACGGCTTCATCACGTCTTCCTTTCTTAAAATCTCCAACAGTAAAACTTGTAGCCTATGGTCCACTGTGCAACAGTACACATCTAAAAATATATTCAAATTCATGATTAAGTATCTAAACAACACTTTGCCAACTTACAATAATCTCTATAAATGGTCTCTTTCTGATTCACCTTCCTACTTTTTTTATCTCCATCCTGTGTCATAATTCTATCCTACTTTATATTGCAAACTCATTTTCTTCTTTACAGCACTGCCAATTATATATTTGATCTCCCATCTTTCTCACCACCTTTCCTAATCACCGGCGACTCTCTTCAGCCGAATTGATCTTCACTTCTCCCGACAATACTCCTTACATTTTAAAATTAATGGCGGGATTCGAAACAAATATTGAGTTAAATAGTAAGCGCAAAGCTATGATGTATGATCCACTTCTACAAGACTTGTGTTCACAGTATCGCACAATAAATTTCATAAATCTATGACCGCCTTGGCATATACGAAGCGTCACCCATCACGATATTGGCCATGATGAAAGACCTAGGTATAGAAAATAGTGTCAAAAAGTCCATAATCAAGAAAATTATGCAGATTGCAGTGAGGTCTACATACTCTTGATATTGCCGTAGAAACAACATGTGGACCGAGACAGCTTTATTACACTTTTAAGAGCTAAATTACACTTTCTCCTTTTCATTTATTCTCCTGCCTCCAGGGATGGCAACATCAAAAATTATTGCAGACTTCTCTACCTTATCAATTATGCCAATATCAGGTCTTGCTTCGACGGTGCAATCGCATTGAATATTCATGTCCCACAGAAGCTTATGAGGCTTATTTTCTGATACTGATACTGGGCTATGTTCGTACAATTGATTAGATCTTTCAAGCATAAACTTTTCACAAAGTTGCCAATGTATCATTTTTGTGACATTACCGTGTCTCCTCTAATAATCCGCCTGAGCCAGCTTCGTGTCCTCGCTAACCATATGGCTCAAAGTTTTTCCTCTTTCTTTACATAATCTACATGTCGGATAATCAGCTGTCTTATCAATGTTATATCTTATACGGTTCGTTCTGATAGCTTGCTCTTGAGCAGAGCCTATCATTGCTTCCTTGCTTATTCTCAGATCAGACTTTCTCATCCAACGTCCAGTTTCTTCTTTATCCTTTTTTATAGGCATATCACTAACAAACTGATTGTACCTTTCTTTCCCCATCCACGCTTGCATTCCCTTTTCTCTCATTGATTCTTAAAGTCATCCTTACTACAGCTTTTCTCGAATTCAAAAACCCGATATGTTTGACACCTTGCAGCAGCCCCTTAGTGGAATGTTTGAGGTACCATCCAAGATTGTTCTCTTCACTTTGATAACATCCTCACAGCTACACAATCCTCTTCCTCCATTCTTTCTAAAAAGATAGAGTCTATCTACAATCTCGGCCAAAGTAGTTGTAACACTTCAAAGATTTTCTCCACGCATTTTCTCTCCTGATCCACCCGTCCCTCCAGTACAATGTTATATTATGAAGGATTTTTGCCACTTTTGGAGTGCCTTGAACTATGGTACATTAGATCTGTCCTTCCTACCCACAAATCAACATTGTTTTGGGGAGAGGGGGAGAGAGAGGCGAAAAATTGAAGGCTTGCTAAAGTCACTAAAATAGCTATGAAGCTTCTCTAAAAGATAGCTCTTTGCCAGCGTTCTAACTAATTTTGGCGAGGATAGTACATCACTTTTTGGATGCAAATCCTTATGTTTAGTAAGCAATTATCTCGCTTTCATATCTAATCCCTGCATTTCTTCTAAAATTCCATTTAAAAATACCAGCCCCATACCTTACAACTATGATTGCCCAGGTATCTATTGCTTTTATCTTGCTTCTACCATACAGTTTAAACTTCAGTATTAACACTACTCTGCGCTTGTACTATTTTGCAAATTGAAGTTTCATTTCATGTTCTTTAATCTTATCACTTTACAATATCCCAAGGTACTTAAAGCCTTCATCATTAATAGCTTTCAGAAATTTCCCTTCCGGCAGTATTACACCAGTACTTCTAACAATGTTTGCTCGCTTTAGAATGATTATTTCAAACTTGTTAATCCCAAACTCCATCCCAATATCCTTACTATACAATTGCACTGTCCTTACAAGTGAATCAATTTGGCTGGATGTGAGACTTTGCAAATAACTTTAATTCATCCATGAATAACAAATGATTCAACTTCGTAACCTTATCACCCAACTCATAGTGAAAATTAACTTTCCTCAGAACCATAGTGAGAGGTAACATGCATTTAACAAAAAGAACTATTTCCCTGGAATATTATTCTTCAAATATTAACTTCACCTACAGAAACTATTGAAGACGTTAGCTCAAATTTTCAGTTCTTCATGCTGCTGCTCAAAAGCCCTTGTAATATTATCAGCAACTCCAAACAGTTCTAAGCATTCTTTTATCCAACTATGTGGAATCATATCATAAGATTTTCAAACATCCCATAGCAAGGTTTATGTTCCTCATTTTGGAATTCTTCAGTACTGCCTTATCTATCAATAGCTAATCCTTCATCCCTCTGGTCTTTCTTCTACATCCCTTCTGCTTCTCAGGCAAGTTTCTCTTCCTCTAAGAAGTCAAAGAGATAATCAGACATAATACCTGTAAAGACCTTCCACATTATCGACAAACAAGAAATCGGCTGATAGCTGTCAATGGCTGTACCGTTAGTTATATCTTTCTGGCATAAAACAGTTCCTCCATAAATTAAACTCAGGCAGCTGTTCATTTCCTTTTAAAATCTCATTCAACTGATAGGCAATTCTTCCATACAGACTTGTCAATTTTGTTACCTAGAAACCCTGAACTACATCTCTCCCTGGTGTGTTCCAATTTGATACTTTTCTACTTTGCCTTAAGACACTTTCTTCACTTACGACCAAACCTTCCTGATACCAATACTTATCATTGTCTTTCAGTGTCTTGAGCCACTCAACATTGAAATTATCGTCTTTTCTCTCTTCCCATCTTCCATTCCAGAACACTCTACTTTGTTCTGCATCTGGAATTTCATTTGCTACCTAATTATTCACTTTACGTTCAGAATATAATCTTTGCTGGTCATAGTTGAAAAATCGGTTTTGCTTGAATTGTTGACGTCTTTGAGTATATCAATCAATTTTAGCTTTCTTTGCCAAGATTCTCTGTTTCAGTTCTTCTAACACTGCTCCAATTCCTTTCCAAGAGATGCCGAATTTTTCGTACAGCCTCTTAATCTTCTCTCTTGACGTCACAACTCCGCTTTTATGCATCGTCATTAACTTAATACTCCCTTGTAGTTCTTTGATATCTCCTTCTACTCTACGTTTCCACCAAGGTTCACGATTGGCTGTCCCAGTTTTTTGCTACCTTTTCAACGCCAACCTTCTTGCAGCCCAAACAGAAGCACCAATAATGAGGTTATTAGTTTCAGAGAGAGTTGAGGTTTGAAAATACGGCAAAACCTTGTTTATTTCTCTTATAGCCATATTTAGTTTCTTAAATTCAACTTTTTTAAACACTATTCCTTCACAGTTGTCTTTCAATTTGTATATTTCATTAAGTTCAGTCACAATATCTAATTCTTTCTCTGACGCTTTTTGAACAGATATGTTTAAGTCCGTTCTATTGTCATGTTCTACAGCTTCAGCTCCATCATTCAAGCTTTGGGTATCTTCTGATGTAACATTGCTTCTTAATTGTGGTTTACAGTACCTTTAATCCATCTCTGCTTCATTTCTAACCGTAACTCCGTAAACCATCCATATTTTTTAATTGCCCTTGCCCGTTCCCATACTCGTTGTTCTGAAATATCAAACAATCCATGTTCTTTCCATTCTTTGTACATCCTTCGCCTATATCTTTTCATTGGAACTCCATTATCGTCAAGAAACTTTAATCTAAGATAGCGCTCCATCACCACAATATTCACTTCCTTTGACCACTTTTTCCTAGCAGTAGAGGATGATGATAACGAAATTTTAGCTTCTAAGGGAAACCTGATGGAGACATGGAAGACTATCAATGCTATCAATGAGGCAATAGGAAAGCGATCTAAATCCACAAGGAAAGACAGCATCAAGGATTCTGGTGAGAATCTTGTAAATACAGAATGTATCGCTAATCAAATGAATAGTTTCTTCTGCTCGATAGGTAAAGATCTTGAATAAGCAGCCCCAAACCCTCTTCCGAGTGGATACTTTAATAGTAATAATAAAAGCCATCTATTTCGCTTTAGAACAATCAACAAAGAAGAAATCAGAGAGGTAGTTAGTAATGTACAGACGTCCAAAAACATCGGGATTGATCACCTCTCCAGTTACTTCATAAAACAAGCTATTCCATATATTGAAAATTCCCTCGCCTTTATCTTCAATACGTCAATGGAACTAACGTGTTTCCTGATATGAGGAAAATAGCTAGAATAACACCAATTTTCAAAGATCGTGAAAAACCTGATAAATCCAACTATTGTCCTATTTTGGTTCTGCCAGTGCTTTCAAGGTTATTTGAGAAGCTAATTTGTAAACAGCTTAACAAATACTTTGAAGAAAATTCGTTCCTTTCAGCCAACCAGTCTGGAAATAGAGCCCTACGTTCTACTACAACTTGCCTACTAAACAATTGTGAAGATTGGTATGATGCAGTAAATAATGGAGAAATAACAGGGCTTGTGTTTGTAGATTTCAAAAAAGCATTTGATATCCTCGATCATAACATTTTATGCCAGAAATTAGAGCACTATGGCATGAAAAGTCGTGAATTGTCCTGGTATAAATTAAACCTTAATAACAGGAGGCAATGGGGTAGATTTCAAAATTGAGACTATTGAGACTGGAGCACACAGGGCCCAGATGAGGAAACTTTGGAAGTAGAGGTGTAACTCGACTCCAATTAGTTTCTACCGGGTGAGTTTTGGTCCTAAAGAAGCCAGTGGTCTATCTGAATACAATAAGATCATAAAATAAAGTCTACCAAAAATAAGGGGTTTTGTGGCAAGATTTCCTTATTTGGGCTATAGCATAAATCATGTCTTGAAAGTTATAAAGCAGCAGTAATTTCAGTTTGATAAGAATCATGAAAATGGATGAGGGCTCACAGGAATTTATGGCCATGCCAAATGCATTAGATGTATAAAAATTGTAATTGACCCAAAACTGGGGTTCTGGGGGCCTGTTTCCTATTTTGGGGACCATTGAGGGTTTATTGGAGAATGCATAGGACAATACACAGCAGAAGACAATAGAGGAGAAGAATATAACTGCTTTAAGTAATGATACATGCAAGATACATAACAAAAAGTAAAGCTAATCAAGAAGAATGTCTTCAACAAGGCTGGCATACAACTTCTTCGGTAAACCAAACAACCGAGAATGTGAGCGTATTGTGTGATCATTGCCACCACATTCAGTGTAGTACTCTTTTTTGGCTGGCATTGAGTCACAAGATTGTTTATAGCAGGGTCAAAGCACTTCAGCAGTCTTACCATAACGTCGGTATGCTGGTAAACAGGGTCAATTAGGCCACAAAGTTCTTTGAATTTCGTTTAGTCAACTTTTATAGAAGATGAGACAATTGAAAGTATTTTCGATAGCTGATGGTGTAGAAGAAGAAGATTCCCTTGATTTTTTCCTTTCTGATAATGTTTCTATTGCTTCAATAACCACTCCGAGAAAAATCGCCGCCCTTGTAGTCCATTCGTCCATTTTCCGCCTTTTCCACCCGCTGCACTGACCGTGTAAAGATACAGACCTGTTTCTTGATATTTTTTTCAAGAACTCTATCCTTTGCCTGACGAATAGGCTCCCCTCAAGGGCCAGACTTCTCAATCCACTGTTGGTAATCAGCGTGATAACGGTACTAAACCTTCAAAACCATGTTGCTCCTAGATATATGAGTGTGTGACTGTGATTCTTGCTTCATCAAATGTGGTGAGAGGTCAGCCCTTGACGAGTCTCCTAATGTCCACCCATAGCTCTAATAACTCCATCCTCATCACCCAACTTCTTGTGCAAGGTGAGGGTGACCTATTGATTGGAAAGCCTTGCACAATTTTCTCCCTGATAGTCCAGTCATCCTGCATAGTTTTACATAAAATACATTCAGCTCCTCTCAAGCCTGAAATGTTTTTCTTGAATTTCATATCTTTCATAATATCGTGTATGACAATTCTCATATCGTAGCCTTGTCCATCAACACTAGCACATATACCTTCTGCAGACAAGTCCATACGAGCTTCATCTGTTGCTGTAATGACCATACTCAAAAGATCTTCATCATTTTCTTTCTCAGCGGTCGAAGTGTTAGGCTAGCATTTGGAGCATGGTTTTGCCATATGCAAACTGTTGAGCTATCGTCACGTCTACGAATGACTTTCAGTGGAGTGATGCCATACTAGAACATATTTTCTTTCGTATCAATCATGCTTGTAGAATTCCAAATAACGTGTTGACCAGCACCATCACCTCCATCTTTGAATAGCATTTCAAGCACACCAGCTTTCCCATTCAACTTGTCTTTTGATACCAGAGTCAGAACAGGTTTACAGGCCGAAGTTTCTTCCTCCCATCCAGTAATTCAATATTGGTTGGGAAATAAATACCCATTGAAGCCAGAATATGTCTCATCTTTCTCATCTGCTCCCCTAAGCTCATCCTTAATGTTGCCAAAACCCAAATCTCTCCATGGATTAGCTCGTGAATATATACAGCTAATGCTTACAAAATTGTCGGAAAATGGTTCATGGTCTCTCCGTAATACCGACAAGAATCTTACAATACCTCGCACTGCAACCTCTTACGGGCAACGCAGCTTCTTATATCGAGGTGCGAAGGTGTGGAATAAACTAAGCACTGAAATAAAGTATTCATCTTCACTGGCTATTTTCCAAATTTGCTGAAGCAATCTTTGATAAACCAAAGGGTGTGAGAATTCCTGTACATCCTCAAACTTTTTCTTTTCTAATCAGAAAAATTGTATATTAACTTCCGTTTATCATGATATTAAACTGCATGTAGATCAGCTAGGATTTTAGAGTGGGCACATTGTAAATCAGTTTTTCCTTTCATTAATGAATGTATTACTCTGTACAAATAACCAAAAATCAATCTATCACTCAATCAATCTTTATACAGGTGTTCATTGATCTATCATTTCCAACTGTTTCACTACTCGGGCTATTCCCATTCAGCGTGGAGTGCTGCAGGGTGATTGTCTTAGCCCCTTTTTGTTCAACTTGTGCTTTAACACATTTATACAATTCATCAAGCAAGAAAAATATACTAATTTTGGTTTTCTCCACATGATGCTAGTGAGCGCTTGTTCCACCCTATTCACTGGTTCCAATTTGCCGATGACACAGCAGTTGTAACAAGCGATAAACGCAAAAATCGGTTATTAATGAATTGCTTCACCAGATGGTGCCATTTGGGCTTGCTTGCAAATAACGTGGACAAATGCAACACATTTGGAATAAAAAAGTTTTCTACTCGATCTCTGCAATTCCAACTACAACACTTTATCAACTCTAAGAGTGTTCCAACTGTCAAGAATGGTGAATCATTCAAATACCTTGGCCGCTTCTTTAACTTTGAAATGAATAACAAAATCACAAAGATCTCCTCTTTTGCTCACTTCACGACATGCTACAAACAGTCGACTCTTTGCATATTCACCCGAAAAACAAATTATTATTCTATCATCGATATATTCTTTCCGAATACTCTTGGCATCTAACTGTAGCAGATTTATCTAAAACATGGATTTGTGAACATCTTGACAATGTCGTCACAAAATATATTCGCCAGTGGTTAGAACTTCCCATCTCTGCAACAATAAGTGGAATCATTCTCTCACACAATAATTTTGGCCTTTAATTTCAACTTCCATCTGTTACATTTATAAAATGCCAAACTGTCTTACATTCTCCTCTGAAATCTTCCCAGGATGAAGCTATAACAAAGCTATTGAAAAGCACCAATTGTGGAACTAATATCCAATACGACACTTACAAAAATACAAAACATGGCCTCAAAATTGTCCGTGCCGATAACGCTGAAAAACTCCAATCTAAGCTTTCATCTCAAGGCTTCACCATATCATTCCTTCTTGACAAATCCCTAAAGAAACTCGATTCCTTGTGGTATAAAGCTCAAAGCAGCCTCCCCACTAACATCTTTAATTTCACCATTAGATATTTAAATAACACTCTTGCTAATAAGACAAACCGATACATGTGGAAACTTGCCACCGCACCTGATGTACAATATAATTTATCCCCTCCTTTATGTAAACACATAACCAAAGTCATACGAAGAATCAAAGCTTCTGGCTCTCCCCGTCCTTTTGATCACAATTCAATTATCCCTTTCCAACATTTTCCGTACCTCAGATCTCATCTATATGAAGTCTGTCGCATCATCTGGCTGACTGGGGAAATCCACGATGTCTGGAAAAGGCTTGTATTGTTCTTATTTATAAAAAGGGGATCAGGTTGTCCTTGCTAACTTTGGGCCTATTACATTAGAATGTACTCCTTTGAAAATTTGTAACTCATGTCTACGTGATTCCATTGTCGAATCTCGGTCTGCTACTGGATAAATTGAGCATCAAATTGAAAAAGGTTTCATTCCTAAGCCCTCTGGCACGTATGAGCATACAACTCAAATGGCAAATATGAAGTCTATCAAAACCTTATCCCAGAAGTCTTGAAATATCATCAAATTCCTGATCAAATACACCAGCCCACTAAGAATCTTTATTCTAATTTCTACACTTCTATCCTATCTGAGTGATTTTATAATCTTTTTATCAAAGTTGATCGTGGCCTTCTCCATGGAAATTCCCTTAGTCCACTCGCCTTTCACCTTTGCTTCAACACCATTCAATATATCGCAAACCAAAAATTTCAACAACTTGGTCTCATGTTAAATTCTCTCATCCCTACTCACTGGCTTCAGTTTGCAGATGATGCTGCTGTCACTACTGGTCTTGAACACGAAAATCAGATCCATAAATCATTCTACAAGTTGGTGCGAATGGGCAGGCATGAAAATTAGAGTGGAAAAATGCGTCACATTCGGAATAAAAAAAATCTGTCACATCCTCGAAAGCCAAGGCCAGTTCCTTCCAAAGCTTACCATGAATAATTCAGTAGTTCCTACTGTTGAGAATAACAAATCTTTCAAGTACCTTGGGCGCAAGTTCAATTTTAGTAAGGAAATATGGATAATAGCACAATTAACGATCTGATCATCAAAACTAACAGCCTTCCATGTCACCCTCAATACAAGCACTAACTTTACTATTGTTTTGTTCTTTCTAAGCCATCTTGGCATTTGACTATTGCAAATCTGAGCATGATTTGGGTTGTTGACAATTTAGATAACATCATTACAAATTATGTGAAAAGTGGCTTGAACTGCCCATAAGTGTTACAATTAGTTCTCTGATCCTAAATAAGTCTAGATTTGGCATCAACCTTGACCTTCAACCTATTAAATTTATCGAATGTCAAACTGTTGTCTTCTCCAAATCTTGACATCAAGGCTCTCTGGGCTGACACTAGTTACAGTACCAATCTTCAATATAACTAATTTCAAAATACTAATCAAGTTCTGAAGTCTATTCAACATAATCACAAAGAGCGCAAAAAAACAGCCTTCTATCTCACGGCTTAGTTATTTCCTCCATTATTAAGCATTCATGCCAAAACCTTAAAGGCTTATGGTGAACTGTCCACCAAAACTTGCCCAGAAACATATCTAACTTTTCAACAAAATATCTAAATAATACCAATCCTGTAATATATTGGACCGAGTATCAATCTAGACAAAAGACGCCATTTAAGCCAGAATCAAACTATAAATCAAAACTATAACAAAACGAGGCTATACCAATAGGACTCAAAACTAAACTAATACATCACAAATCCTACTCGCAAAAACCTCTGCAAATGGTCTATTTCTTTATCATTTAATTGCTCGTTATGACTCCAGTCGGGAATTTTACGGCATACAATATCACATTTTAAGTCATATCTAGATGAAGGAAGATTCACTTGGCGCCATAACTCTGTTCTTCTTTTTCTTGCAAAAAATTCTCATCACTAAAAATGCACTGTTTATGTCGATTTACCCTCCTTTCTATCACCATGCCTAATTACAGGTTAATCTTTTCATCCTGACCTTCTTCTTTTTCTTCTTACAGAAAACAAAATGCTTTACATTCCAAAGCTTACTGTAGGCTTTGAAACAACTATAAAAAATAAAAGCGATCCTAAGGTTTCTAGATACAGTTCACTACTTAAAGATCCCTCTTCTTCTTCTAGGAAAATGGCGTTTATCAATCTCTCTATAGGTGCTGTTGTGAGTATGGGTTCTTCCTGCTATTCTCTTT
>WIPJ01003489.1:233229-248070 GCA_018155075.1 Cassiopea andromeda | reverse complement strand
CCCGTTTATTTGCCACTTGAGGTAATACATCAACAATGTAATGACCACTGTAATACAAATCGCAAACCTTATCAGAGCTAAAGGCTTAAATCACCGAAAATTCCAATCTTTTCTGCAGGACACCGACTCAGAGTTTGTTCATGAGTCGTTTTCAATGAGTTATATAGATAACAACTTCCAGTTGATGTTGAAACTGTCCCTGTTGAGCTTCAAATCGAGCTGATAGAACTGCAATGTAACAGGTCATTAAAGGCAAAGTATGATGCTATGGAGCTCATGCAGTTAATTTGTTCAATTCCTGAAACAATGCTTCAGCTTCGTCTACACATAGGTTAAACCATGTGCATGCTTGGCAGTATAAATCTGTGTTAAAAGCTCTTTTTGTTGATGATGATTAACAAAACTGCATATAGGAGTTGTCTCACTGATAAACACTTGCAATCGATCCTCAGAGTATCTTCTACACAGGACTTTACGCCAAACCTGAACAACCTTGTTACAAAGACAAGATGCCAAGCATCTAAGCTCCAAACAGCTGGCATAGAAGCAAATGACGTGGAACTGTTTGAAATTGTTTTCCAGCCTTCTTATACTTCAAACCTGTATACTTTTCATAGCAAATTTTTTTGCTTGGAGGGAGATTGCTTTAGTTATTGTAGTTCAGATTACTGATAAGCTTAAAATGTGGCAATTTTGGCATAGCCATTCTTCCTGGCTGTATTCGCTTTTTTGTTCAAAAATGCTTATTTTTCTTCACTGCTCATTGCCCCTGTTAATGTACTGTCCTTTTTGAAAATTTAGTTACTTAAGGTACTCCTCCTCAAGAATCCATGGCACCTATTTTATTAGATGACCTCGGTTTGATAGCAACCGATATCTTAAGTACCTCCCCCTCCAATTCTCATTTAATTTCAACTCTAAAGTTTATTGAAATGATATCCCTGCATAGCAAGTTATAGATTTCATTTTTGCATTGTTTTCCTTTGACGTCTGTAGTACTAAATTTATTATTATTGTTGTTGTGGTTAGGACTATGAATTTGAACTAATTCAGGTCTATCAAAATCAAACAACTTTATCTATCCTGTTTGGTCCGTGACCTAGAGCATGTTTTCAGCTTTGGCCCCATACGAGAAATAGTTTGACGCCTCTGGTGTAGAACCCTTATATGGGCATCCTCTGGTATTGCTCTTGACTTTGCATCTACTCCTAGTTATAGGTGGTCTTGCAAAATAGCTGGCTGATCTTAAGCCATACGCTACCATTTTTGATTCTCTTTAATCCAGCTATATAGGAGGGGATCAGAGCATATCATTATAGCTCATGAAGCACTCTTTCACTCAAAGCCTACAACAGAGTTCTCTTAAGGTGCTGCCTGAATGCCAAAACTGCAGGTGGAAGTTTCTCTCTCGGCCATTTTTTTGTAAAAAGATACCATCTTTCATCTGGTAATAACAATCTTTCATATGTGTATACAAATCGTACAACTTGGGCAATTTTCTACCATCTGCTTTGTCAATATTTGGTGTGATGCCGAAACGTATCAAAGCTGTAATGATGGCTTCATACTCACTATGTTGCAATCCTCTGAACCATGTTAACTTTCCTTCAGCAGCAAAGTGAACAACAGTATCGCATCCAGAAATTGCACGAAGTAAAAACACTGCATTTGATATGAGATATCTTTGTTATGGTTTTCATCCTTGTCTCGTAGCAAAAGATCCTGAGTATAGTTCAGGTACAATATGGGAACATCAGCATTTAGAGAGAAAATGACAATTTCCGCACTTACCTCTATTGAGTTTGCAAAATCAAGTCCATGCCCTATCAGTAAAGTTTCTCCGTCAAATGATCGAAAACAATGAAACTTTCAAGTTGGATATCTTTACCACTATAAATATGTCTTAGAATGTTCTCTGGAACTATGGTTAATTCTTTATTATATTCTTAGCTCTCTCTTGTATTATTAGCTCTCTCTTAGTTGATTTGTTAGATAAAAATTCTTTTACAGAAATATCGCTGATGCTCTTATTCTCTTCAATAAGGTAATACAAAGATCGTTAAGTTTGGTTTCTTCTCTAACGAGTCACTTTCTTCAGAGATTGTGGGTCATAAACATCAAAAACAAGTCATACTTCAGTAAATAGTTGCTCTTTTATGTGCTAATTGACTTTCTGATTCAACAGGGCTGTGATGTCACTACATCTTTTCACCAATTTCACTTTGACTGCACTACTGTCATCCCATCTAGCAATACACACCTTTAGCATCTGCTAATTCAATGTTTCCAAGGGCATCAATTCCCTGATTAATCTCTTCACGTACCTCGAGTAAGGCACTTGCAAGCTTCTAATTATCATCATAAGGAATGAGCTTATTGCTTTTCATTAAAATCTCCATATATTGGCACAACTCATACTTACCAATTATCTGTTTTCCATCTATTTGCTCAATGACCTACCTAGAGACAACAGGACACTTTGTAAAAAGGTTTTTCTATAGCTTGACAATTTTCTGAGGCGTCGTTTTTGCAGCTTTTTTGTATAGGCAGAAGTGAATGTAGAGATCTTGTTCATGGAAACAGTTTCCTATAGAGGATTTCTAGGACTGTAGACAATCTTTCAGTCTAAAAAGCTTCCAAACCAGTTTTCCTTTTTGCAGTTACATTCTTTACTCTTAATAAATCGCATTTCTCATTATATTTCTGAGAATCCCCCAACTATCACTGGAAAAAGGATTCATGTTTTCTTCTTTTGTGCTCTTGATTCTCTTTGTGCATTCTGCTAGTTTCCATATTTGGGAAGAATGGATTGTGGTGTTGATTGGAAATATGGCGTCTCTCTTGAAGCTAACGGCAAAACCAGTAATTAATTAGTGCAGCAACAAAGAAACGATTTCTTTGCAATGTCTCTCAAGTCCCCACGAACCTGTAAAACCTTGTTTCTTGCTCGCCTACATGATCAATCCCAATTGCCATAAAGGGGAGAACATTATTTGTGACTGTAAATTCTCTACCTGCCAGTGCTTGCCAAACAGGTGGGTCTGATTCATTTAAGGCATACTGAGATTCATTGTAATATGGCATCATCCTAATGTACTTTGTCCTATTGGCCGAATGGTAGTCAACATCCAACATTTCACATAAGCCAATCTTGAGATCGTGAAGCAAAACAATTCTTAAATTCCGTCAACCAATTGAATGAAACTCATCAGAAACTTCACCATATCATTTCTCAAATGCCCATCCATGAACGAATGAAATTTTTCAGAAAGATGAAGGTGGAAGCTCTTCAGTGGCTCCATTTTACCTTTAACCCTAAGGTGCTCATCAATGACCTGTCTAAATTCAAGCCCCTCTTCCAGGTATTCTTTATAGAACTGTTGCACCAATAGCAAGTAGAAAGCAAAACATTGCATCTTCATGCACTTTCGAAATGTATACATGCAAAACTTGAGCAGGTTGCTGCTGGCCCATATACTCCAGAATCTATTCAGACGCTATCAATTCCTGAGCTTTCATGTGGGTGGCCTCTGAGATGGCTCAAAAAACGTGTACCTTTCCAAGTCTTAGGTTAAACTTCTCTTTAAAGCTGGATCACAGAAAACTTACTTAACAGCTTTCTCATACAGAACCAAATGCAGAGTGTTGGGTAGCTTTCCATCTGGGCCATACACCTCTGTGCTTATTCCTTGCATGATTTGCAATACATTGTAAATTGTTCTCCATTCAGCAATGGGGTACGGAATGATTGGAAGGACTCCAGTGTTGGTTCAAAACTGTGATTTCTCGAGAACTAATGAACTGAAGCCAGGCCAAGGCAGGGTTCAAGCGAAAGTGAGCTATGCTCTTGTCATAGAAATAGTAGATGACACGTGACTTGACACATAAATAGGAAATCATATTGGCTGATAATGACTGGCAAAAAGCCGTGGGAAGTACAACGCCAAACTAGGATTGCATAGACAACATTTATTGCAAACTCAAAATTGGCTTCTCTATTTTATTCTTAACTAAATAATATGAATGGTGGTGTCATGTGCTACATTCTGGCATGAGAAAAGATGGATCTTAAAGCAGAATCCGGCTTTAAATGAGAAAACTGAATTTTCATCCTACATCTTTCAGTACGTATCTGGCCTAATTCCTTTGCTGACGAAAGGTCAGGCCGAACCTCTCAAAATGTTTTTTGAAGTGCTTTAACAACAGTTTCTGAATTCCTTGTTATGCAGATATTCTATCATGCAAGGTGTTCGATAGAACATATCCACTTGCTGGCAGAATTCTGTTGATAAAAATGTTTGCATGCAATGCATCTTGGAAAGTGCAATCCCAATAAACACGAGGGAACATGCGATAATAGGATCCTTCCGAGCAACTATTGAATCCCCAGCACCCAGAAAGCTGAAATAGATTAGGAGGAAACGTTGACTTTTGCTGTGGAATGACTTAAACACAATGCAGAATACTTCTAGCTACAACGTCAGTGAATTCTTGGGGTTAAAGCCCCCACAATATTGATAAACAAAGTTAGCTGTGTATGATTTGCCATTCTATTTGCATGATCACTGTGTTTACTACATTGACAACTTTTCGGGTGTCGTGGAGGCACAGTTCTTTCCATATGCCATCGACTAACGTCTAAAACCGTCACTGTTTACTATCCCATTTTATTTGTATGGTCATTATGTCTACTGTGCTTACGTTCTGCTTTTGTTTACTCTTGAGAATCTATCAATCATCACCCGTGATTGTTAGTTTTAGAACTTTTAAAGCTCTATAACAACCCAAAATTATTACTTTGGAGGATATCGTGCAAAGTATTGGCCTTCTGAGGTATATTAGGTTAAATCCACATTAATTACAATTTTCTTCTTCAGAGTCCTTCTTAGTATTCGAAACTTTCAAATACTAAGAAGGGCCATGTATATTTCGATTAGCTACTTTCACACTTTTTCAGAATGTGTGAAAGTAGCTGATTGAAATATACACGGTTTTTACATTTGAAACCTACCAATTTATTCCAGACTTGCTGATTATTACTTTTGAAGAAATTTTCCAACCCCCTCCCCCGATTATTCAGTCCCGACTCCAAAGCAGGGGTTATTTCTACAGGGACTCAGGGGTGGAGCCCCCCTTGTTAAAACTTTTGTTCAGTTTGGGGGGGGGGGGCTCAGCCCCAATCATTGGTAAAGTGTTGTTGTCAGGTCTTTTATGAAAGCAAATAGTGTATCGCATTTTTGGTAATTTTGTGGAAAACATTAGTTACTTTGATGTAACTGAAATTACCAAAATTGCTGTTTATTCTCATTATGACACATGTGATGCTCTTTCAACACACTCCTGCAGAGCACCTGCTGTGATAAATGTAAAATGGTAATCAGGAACTTGGAAAAGATCCTAAATAAAATCTGATAACATATTCTACTGAATTTAAATTAATAGTGGAATTTTACACAGTTTTAAAAGGATAGATATGCCACCAGTATTGTGACACATGTAAAATGAAATGGGCCAGAACCAATTTTTATCATTATCTGAATCTAGATGACAGACACTGTAATTCAAACTCTGTGACGAACATGCAAGTGCAGAAAAAACTTAAGGTCCGTCAATACGATAAAACATTGCCATACAAAACATCGTCAAACATCATCAAGCATGAGCTTGATAGCTTTCACACATAAATGGTTGATCATGCAGACTGCTTCGTCATGCAGTCTTGAACATTTTCAAACATTTTGGGTGATGTTCAAGAGTTTTGCAACATGCAGCAAAAATCTGGTGATGTTTGGCGATGCTCTAGTCACTGACCAATCAATCTTGCTTAATTAGTGTTTGTGCAGCATGTTGGTATTTGCTCACAATAGAAATGCTTGAGAGTGTTTGGCGGCGTTTTATAATGTTTTGTGCACCTTGAACATTGTCAAACAGAGGTTTGACAATTTTCTGTAGCTCCTTGTGGCTCTTTCTCAACTTCTTATAACATCACCCAACAAAGATGTTCTCAAAAAGCTTAAATCACCAAAAACAAATTGAATACTGTACTCCCTGACAGGCCACTCCCAAAAAGTAGAACAACTTCCAAGCACAGCATGTATATCCAAGTCATTGCTTTGAATATTTAGTATTTTAGTATTTGGCTGTTGATCATTGTTGACGAGAGCCCAGTCATGTTTCTTTCTTATCTGGAGCAATGCATGTCGTAAATACATATCCCTCGCTCTGGTCTGCTAGGATGTCCTGTTGTTTGAGGGAACTGATTCTACTACTTCAAGTGTTTGCTCCGCAAACTTACTTCCCCTGCACTCTTAATCTCTTTAATATAATATCCAACTTCCTCAATTATTTAGCAACAAGAAAGTATCCTTTTTGTGGTCAAGTAGGACTAGCCTTTGATAGACATCTTAGTGCCAAAAAGCTAGATGGCCTAGACTTCATAGCTGTTTCGTTAACAAAATCTTGCAAAGTGCCTTTATTTCTGGTACAAGAAAAATACATCAATATCCTCTCAACCAATTTCATTGCTTCAAGCTCATTGGCAGGCATATTAGACCTGTTCCATTTCCAGTTCTATCATTCTCAAAGTATTTTGTGCAGGTTCTTTGCTTCTTTTTAGCTCCTGGCATTATTTTTTCCTGCATGTCATCTTGAGGAGTCCTTCCCATATCCAGAAAGCAACACCATCATGCATCTTTATTAGTACTATTTATCCACTTCTTTCAAAATCATATTCTTTACGGAAAAAATAATCAGCATAGTGCAAAATCAGGTTAAACAGTGTATTGTGCAGTACTTGGCTTACAAGACACAAGAATGAAAGGCCTTGTTACACTGTAGATAAAAGATTAGACATTTCCCATGTAGAAGAGTTAAAACAGGAGAAGAATATCTACTAGTATATTTGCACTCTGTAAAGATGATAATTTAGGCAAAAGATTAGTCATTCACTATGAGAGTGCTCTGTATTGTAGACCCAAAGTGACTCTAAAGAACAAAGGCGTAACGTTAAAGAAGCTTTACTTTGTAGTGCTCTTGCATGTGCTAGTACTATTGATGCTGATTTACTTGATTAGTAGATAGTATCAAGCCCTTAAATAAACATGTGTAATGTAAAGATCCTTTTGGACCGTAATGAGGGAGAACCATGTAAATCAACTTTCGACGGACTTTCTTCTAGAACCCTGCTTTCATTCCGAAGCTATGTATGAATGAATGCTTCAACTTTTGAGGCTAAACTATAACGAGCAGCCAAATAGTTTCCCCTAGTTTATTCGACAATAAATACCAGATAGGTGTCATATGCTAAGTTGGGAGGAATATCAGCTCTTCTATATACAGTATAACCAGGCGTTACAGCAACCTCAATCAAACTAACTTCCTAGGCTCCTATTCCAAAATCTATTTAAAAGTCGCATTTCTTTTAATGTCAAATTCACGACTCTTCCCACATTTCATCAGAATTTGAATAACCAAGTTGTAGATTTGTAGAGGCCTGAGCATGCGTGCATTAGGTCTGATTCCATGCAGTGTTTTCAAAGTCAGAGGTTGGACATCGCATCAATGGCAATTTTCATTTACGAAAGCTGTTTTACCTTAAGGAAACTATATCAAAAATGAACTCTTAGAAGTTTTAGGGCTTTGCAACTCCTACTCAAATAAATGCAACATCTACTTCAAAAACTGTTGACAACAATGTTGAGAATTTTAATTTCCTGAAAAACTTTTGCACCGTGGGTAGCACGTAGAGTTAACAAGTGACGCACATACATTTCAAATAAGACAAAAGTACAAGAAAAGTGAATATTAGCCAAAACAACTTTATCTAATGCGAAGGAATCTGCAGTTTTCTTTGACATAGGCCCAGTTCATACGCCGTACTACTGAAGCAGCGAATTAAATTCAGGAGCTAAAAAAAGTTTAAGCGTGAATTAAACGCTTCCTATTACTGTGAGCTTCAGGGAATGCTGGGAAACCCAACAAAGTGTGAATTAAATGCGAGCATAATACGGCTTCTGAGACCAAATTGATTTAAAGTCGGCAAAACTCCGGTAGAGCTGCCGCATTTAAATATTAACTTCGTCTAAACTTCGGGTTTGTTTCAGACGCCGAATTTGTGACGTAGCGTATTAAATGGAGTCTAGGATTCAACCGGCATTATCTTGGATTCTTAAGGATTCGCCAATTGCCATGCGTTAGCCCGTCAAAAACTACTACAACATGGCTGCCATCGAAATAAACATGAAAGAGGAAGACAATTTAGCGGCGATGATGATTCTAATAGTTTTGTACAAAATAGTGAAGATATAGAAGAGGATGATGAGGAGGAAGTATCTGAAAAAGGACGTGCCCTTGAGCTGCAGGGATCGGTTATTACAAAGAAGGGAAGAAGAAGAACGGACGTAAGTCTTTCTGGTCTGAAGACTATGTAAACGAGCCAATAGATGTCATATGCGAAAGTGAGTATTACAGGAGAAAGCTCATTTTCACAAATAACAAGGAAGTTAAAAACTCGGAAGTTTATTGCAAAATTGTTAGCACTGTTAAGAGTCGCTTTGCCGGCAAGGGAGGCTTCCCTTTACTGTAGCCCAAACAAGAGTCAAATTCAAAGCTTGTATTGCAATCTGTAAAAAAGCAGCAATGACCAGAAAGACTGCATCTGGCATAGATAATTTCATGCATAGCAAAGGCTATGGTAGCTGGCTTCAGAAGCTCTTTCCTCTTGTGGAATCGAGGGACTCTTGCAATCCAGTGAATGGTATTGAGCCATCATTTGGGCTGCAGAATAAAAACATAGGCAATACATCCAACATTGAAAGACTAAATGTGTCCTGTGAAAATTCTGAAACAGACAGTATAAGTAGGGAAGAAAGTAGGCTTAATGCTCCATTGCCAATAAAGAAGGTCAAGAAAGAGACACCAAATAGTCTGCTGAAGGAAGCAGTGACCAACTTTAACAGGTTTGTAGCTAATGATCTAACTAAAAGTCTTCTTGCCTACTTCAAGGAAGAAAATGAGAGAAGTAGACAGCATGAGCGGGAACAGGCACAGATGCAGTTGCAAATGTTGCAAACACTTTTGATGGCAACAGCAGAGCGGCAGCAATACATGCAAGGAGCCAGGGTAACCCTACAGGCAACATTGATGATACAAAATTTCCAAAACATGAAAAATTCAAGTCAATTCAATTCAATTCAAGATGAAAGATTCAATTCAAGTCAGTATTCTAGCTGGACCTCATACATTGGTGATAGATATGAACAGTTGTAGCTGAATAGCTTTTAGTATCATGATAGCTGCTAACCATTTTTAACATGATTATGTTTACCTAAAGTTATATACCTGTCATGTATATAAATAACGTAAGTTCTTGAGGGCATAACTTTTTTGGGAAGGAGGACAGAACCTGATATGAAATTGCTTTAGATGGTCTTTAGGTGCAGAGGCAGGTAGTTTAATGCATCTTTGAATGTAAAGAAAAAAAAGATTGTATTCTTAATCAAAGCAAAATTGCATATAATTCATTACGAAACAACTGTTCCAAATTCCCTTGTAGAATATCTATATGGCTTTGTACAAGTAATAAACTATAGTTTGAGGGCTCTGACTATTTGCTTTACAAGGATTTAGTCAATACGAACATTTGAAATTGCTCCAATAGAAGCTTATAAATTTTAAAGACCATAGCAAATCAAGCTTAATATGCTTTAATAATAAACCAAACTAAGGTAACATACTTCTATAATACCATATGCCAACCTACAACAAACTTAGCAACCAAACTAAAACAAATTTAGCAAAGGGGCAGAATTACTGTGATGCAGGAATTTTTTAATTAAAAATTAAAACTTTGTGTTCAAACATGTCCATAATTTTCCTTCTCAGTCCAAAACATATTGGATAATGTCTCTCTAATACTTGTACATGTATCTGGTACTTTTCTACTATGTGTCATTTGTAAAAGTCCCCTTACTTCATTACTTGATCTTCTTTGGTTTGTAGCTACAATACTTGCCAAAAGTCCTGGGACACTTTATATATTTTTAATCTGGATGGAGCATTCATCCCCCTCCTCCCCCTAAACAATGCTGGTTACTGAGAGAAGTACATGCGGTAACGGAAAAATTTTTCGGCACAATAACGCCAAGTGTCTCAGGAACAGACCAACATTGTTTTAGGGGGAAGGGGGTTTGCATCAAGGAGTGATGGTTGAAATGCTGAGAAAGCTATGGTTTCTCATAATTTTTTGAAAATGTCCCAGGGACTTTTGGCAAGTATTGTAGATCATAACTATAATCCAAATTCTTACTCATTTTGTCATCAAGATCTATGCAAACGTTATGAAGGACAATACATGCTAGTGACATCATCTTGAGCGTTTCTTATTCGCATTTATTTTTCCTCATCAGCACCTCCATCTGCCCTTAAGCTGGCCAAAAGCACCGTCCACCACCATTCTTGCTCTACCTAATCTAAAATTTAAATATTGCTGCTTTTCAGTAAGAACAGCATTAATATATGGTTTCATTAACCAGGTTTTGAAAGAAAAAGCAGAGTCACCAATGGTCATTGGGTAAATGCTCTGTACATCCTGTGCCTTTGCAATTTGATCAATTATTTTCCCTTCTTCTATTTCTGCATATAAGCCTGTTGACTGAAATATTATAGCATCATTGCTATTTCCTGGAAACCCACTGGATGCCCACATAAATCTTTGCTTGGCATCAACTAATGCCATGAGCACTATAGGAAAAAAATTTTTTTAAATTGTGGTATTCCTTGGCACTCTCATGGCCACCTTTTGGGCATTTTATAGGAATGTGGCAGCCATCCAAAGCACCGACACAACACGGGTATTGCCAGTAACTTTCAAAGGACTCCATTATATCCTTTTGCTTCTCTAAATTGTCAGGGAAGTCTTGGCAACAAATTTCTGCCAAAGACGGCGAACAATAGTCAATGATACTTCCTTCACAATTTCACCAAAAACTGTGGATGTTCCTAGTCCAGTGAGCTCTGCTACAGTATGCAGATAGTCTCCTCTCGCAAGCTTATAAAAGGCACACAGCTAGCCTGATCTCGGGTGCGATAGGAGTTTCTGCTGTAGTCTCCTTCTCCAGGTCTTGCTTTATTTCTGCAAGGATGAAAAGAAACGTTCAGAATAGCTCCAGACATTCGCCCACCATCCCTGGATTCTCCATAGTCTCCTACACGTTCTAGGTGATCTACCAACTGAATTCTGGACATTCGTTAGCAACAAAATTATTTGAAACCATGCTGCAGCTACCTGCCTTCTTCGACGTAAAGCCTCAAAAAGAAGGAAAAATTTCTTTTTTCTTCCAGCATTGCGCTCTCTTGCATTTTTCGTTGCAAGGAGAAGGAACGTTCTCGTAAGTGCCATGCTTTGCATTCTTGGAGGCGCCATATTTTGGATATTTTGGCACCATCATTGGGACCGAGGGCAACACCAACTTGTGGCCGGGCTCTAATCTAATCACTTCGATGCGGCAGGTAAATCCGGCGTCTGAAACCACCAGCTTGAACATTAGTAGTTTGGTGACTCTCTACAATGAAAGAAGCAAACTCTTCACAAAGTGTCTCTGGCTGATTCTTCTCAAGTTCATGAGAAACCTCCACTACCACTTCAGTTTCTTATGTGCTTCCCTGATGAAAAAAGTCTTTGCAACAGAGATGTGGCAAGAGCTGTAATCTTTGTCTTCCGAATCTTGATTCCAAATTGGTCCTGGTTTTCATCAACAAAGTCGGGATTTTTCAAATATTTTAGAAGATGAATAAGGTCAGGATTTCGCCTTTCACGAACACATGCTTGGAACACTTCAACCAATGGCAAGCTAATTGATGGTTCAAGTCTCTCAGCTTTTTTGCAGTAAACTCCGTTACTTTGTGTGCCAACAGAAGGTCAGCATCCTCCTTGCAAAGGTACTCAACAGCCATTTCAATAGGTGCAAGAGCATCACATAGCTCTTTGATACTGACCGGTTTTTCATCAGAAATATAAAAGTGTTGCTCAAGCTAGACCGTAGCAATCTGTACTTACTTGCACAGTTCATTAAAACGTTTAAGCATTTGCAGCAAGCTGTTCCAGCGAGTTTTACAGTCTAGAAAAAGAGTCTTCTCCTTTCGAAAGGAGAGTTTGACTTGAGGTTGAAGATTGTTACGAACTGGCGACTTACGACACAATTTCACAATTTTGCGAACTTTGCTTAGAACTTTGCCAAGTTCTGGAACCAGTTTGGGAGCTTCCTAATCAAAATCTTGATTTTCAAAATCATCAGTCTTTATCACAATCATTGTCTTCATTTTCATCATCATCTTCTTCATCACAAGAGTTTTTCAAACCACCCATTATCGTGTTCTTTTTAAAGAGAATATCACAAATATACAAGTGGATTGCATTTGCCAAACAAGCAATGTGAATGGGGGTTGTAGTCTTGCCAAATTTCATCATCACACTTGCTCCCTCTGTTATCGTAGCAATGATATCATTGTCCAGATTAAGATGGAATTTTTCAAGATGATCACGCACGAACTGAATTGCTTTTTCAGTGTTCATGCTACCATTAATTCTTACTAAACCAAGAGATTGGAAGTTTGTTGCGTTATGTACGTTTAGGTTCATGTAACGACGATTTCGCAGTGATGTTGATTCATCAAGGTTTATACAGAATCGAGCACTCTTTTCGTTTGCAGCTAGAATGTCATTGGCAATGCTCTCCAATGTCAACTAACACTCCCTCATGAATTGATTTGCAACACCCAGACGACTTAGTGGAATATCAAAGCCATCGGATTTGAAGGCCTTTCTTGTTAGTTCACTCCGGCAATTTGATTAAAGCTGAAGCCATGTTTTGCAACCAATTGAGCAATTACTTCACTAAGAGATTCTTTTTTCTTCTTGAAGAAGGAACCGATTCGTGAAGTCTTTGATTTGCTTGGGGTCTCAGCTGCACTGCATGATTTGACTAGGAATTTGTGTTTTAACATCAGATGATTCATCAATGTTTTCTTACTTGACAATTAGGCACTTTGACAATTAGTACTGTATTTTATAAGAAACATTTTGAGAACTGTCGAGCAATTTTTGCACTTTCTCTCTTCTCTAGATCGGTTGAACAAAAAGTGTTGCCAAACCTGCGACTTTCTGTTTGAGCTGACATCTTCAAAGTCTAAAGACATTTTGCTTATCAAAGATCACACGAATACTTAAACTCCAAGATATATAGCACTAACTGAGCAATACAAACCTTATGAAGACAATAATAATTCACAGTGACTTACTGCATTATTAGCTGTGTATTTTGCCTATCCTTAATTTCCTGATGACAATGAATAACAATTTTTAGCGTTCTAATCGGAGTTGAATGATGACATGATGAACCGCATTGTCATTCACTTCATGCCAAAAGATTATCCTATTCCCTGATGACAAGGATGCCTTGATATTATCCGGATAATTATCAAAAATAAATCCGGATATCGGATATCTCAAAATCATCAAATTATCCGAATATCGGATATCGGATATATCCGGGTTGGACACCCTACTCTAAACCTGTGAGTTTAGGGCAAAATAAAGACACTGCTTTGGATTTGAAAACCTACTATAAGGCATTGCAAAACATTTGGCAGCAGCAGTTCTTGGAAAAGTTTACAGGGTGCGAAGCCATTGAGGGGGGTGGCAGCCCAAATATTTAGGCTGTCAGTACATTTCCCGCATATCCATAGTGCACATTCACGCTATATTGCTGAAAAATTCAATTAAACTCGTTTTTATCGGCAAATTGAGCTAGAATGAGATCTCTCTGTTTCCACATTGGGTTTGTGCATCCCACTAAAAATTTTCTTTACCTTCCCCCCTGAATGCGCAGTAAAATCCTCACCCTCATCACAAGTCATTGAATAGTCTGAAAAGTTCTTGTTTCACTGTTGATAAATCCCATGCCCCTCCATCCTAAAATTGCAAATACTTTTTGCACATTTTTACTGTAATCATGAGGTTTACTTGGGAAAACTGAACCTAATACAAGCCTATTTCCCGACTTAGTTGTACCTTAAATGTAAGTTTTATGGTGAAGCTGCATGAAACATTGTTAAGCTCTACCTTTACAAGCATCTTGCCTTCTTGTAACAAGGAAGAAGGGCACTTATATCTTACGATCGGACCATGCTACTTTGTGTAAAGCAATTATCGGCACCTTTTCAAGTATCCTAAGATAATCTGAATTCCACGCATGATTAGATATTCTCAAGTCGTTTTCAAATGTCTGATGTAATATCTATGACATGTTACATGAGTAGATATTCCATTAGATAGTCCAAAAACGAATAACTAATTTATTATCTAGCTGACCATCTAACCGTGTATCTCTGCCGATAGGAATAAGGGTAAATCACACAGCTATTCGGTGATATTAGTTTCAAACTTAGAATTGATTAGACAAATTTAGCCATTTCTTGTAACAACAAAAGGGAGTGGTACTAGGTAGGGTAGCAAAAGCATCTTTGAACACAGGGGTGGGGTAAAAAATAAACCGTGTTTAAGCATGAACACAAGTCTTTAATATGAAACTCAGATGAAAGGTCAACACTACAATGTCATTATTAAAACCGGTATAAACATCACAACTTAAAGTACTTATTATTATTATTTTATCAGTAGTTGTCGAAGAGCAGTTAGTAGAGTAGAGTGAAAATATGAGTGAATTATTATGAGTGTGAAATTATAGAGCGGTGGTTTTCAGTCAGTCTCTGCCTTTCTCTCATCTCATCGAACTGGCAAGAGCATTCAGCACAGAGGTCACCAAGTTGTTGTTCTGTGGTCAA